>JAMWET010004678.1:12500-17500 GCA_024036415.1 Prochilodus magdalenae
GAATATTGGAATGTGGGAAACATTAGGCCTTGGGTGGTCTTCCAAAGAAATCTGGGATTTTGTTTAGGCATTTCTCCATGTGTAAAAATAACTATCCACAGAGACGTTGGGTTACGGGTTGGGTCCTCTGGAGCTCTGAATCGGAACAGGACACGGACCTGTATGACGGTTGTTATGCAAAGGCCACATTCCCAGTGGTGTTCTTGCTCAGTCCCGGGTGAACGTGTACTGAACATGCTCTACTCTTATGTGTGCGGGTACGCGCTCATGTGTTTGTGTTTCCTCATCAGAGTTGAGAAGGTGGTGACGCTCTCGTGAGGGAAGCAGGCAGCGACTCTAGCGCCTCCCCCCTCGCACTCCCACCGCTGTGATACTAAAGCCGACTGAGGGAGAATTCTGGAAAACAGCAGCAGCTGGGCAGCGTATCCGTTAACGCACCTCTTTTGTTTCTTCACACATGCGTCCACACCTCTACCGTGACTTCACACTCACACACCTGCGTCTCCTGCACCGCTCACTCATACACACCCCTGATACCCAGCGGAGAACCGGACTGCCGGGACAGTGCTACCTCTCCTAGCGTCCCTATAGGATTAGCACTAAGCTGAACTCCAGCAGGTCGGGGACGCGGGTTGCCTCCTGGAGACTTAAAGTCGACTCTTCAGCTCTTCATCGTAATCTTCAAAACCAGCTCCAACCATAGTGCACGCTGTACCCTGATAGGTGGGCTCGTTTCAGGCCTCATTCAGAACCGGTTCTCCTTCAGTGTTCTGTGCTGATGGTGATGTGAATAGACGTCAGGGTCAGACTAATGAATGAGCTTCTATTAAAGACTGGTGGACTGAGAGACACTAGAGTCTCTTCCCCTACACTGAGCTGATGAAGAGTCCTGTTCCAGAAATGATAATAGGACATTAGAGCCGTAATAAACCATGCTCCTGTTACTCTCCATACTTAAGTACATCTGAAGGGACATACTTTAGTACTGGTACTCTCCATACTTAAGTACATCTGAAGTACACACTTTAGTACTGTTACTCTCCATACTTAAGTACATCTGAAGGTACATACTTTAGTACTGTTACTCTCCATACTTAAGTACATCTGAAGGTACATACTTTAGTACTGGTACTCTCCATACTTCAGTACATCTGAAGTACATACTTTAGTACTGGTACTCTCCATACTTCAGTACATCTGAAGTACATACTTTAGTACTGGTACTCTCCATACTTCAGTACATCTGAAGGTACATACTTTAGTACTGTTACTCTCCATACTTAAGTACATCTGAAGGTACATACTTTAGTACCGTTACTCTCTATACTTAAGTACATCTGAAGGTACATACTTTAGTACCGTTACTCTCCATACTTAAGTACATCTGAAGGTACATACTTTAGTACCGTTACTCTACATACTTCAGTACATCTGAAGGTATGTACTTTAGGACTGGTACTCTCCATACTTAAGTACATCTGAAGGGACGTACTTTAGTACTGTTACTCGTCATACTTAAGTACATCTTAAGGGACGTACTTTAGTACTGTTACTCGTCATACTTAAGTACATCTGAAGGTACATACTTTAGTACTGGTACTCTCCATACTTAAGTACATCTGAAGTACATACTTTAGTACTGGTACTCTCCATACTTAAGTACATCTGAAGGTACATACTTTAGTACTGGTACTCTCCATACTTAAGTACATCTGAAGTACATACTTTAGTACTGTTACTCTCCATACTTAAGTACATCTGAAGGTACATACTTTAGTACTGTTACTCTCCATACTTAAGTACATCTGAAGGTACATACTTTAGTACTGGTACTCTCCATACTTCAGTACATCTGAAGTACATACTTTAGTACTGGTACTCTCCATACTTCAGTACATCTGAAGTACATACTTTAGTACTGGTACTCTCCATACTTCAGTACATCTGAAGGTACATACTTTAGTACTGTTACTCTCCATACTTAAGTACATCTGAAGGTACATACTTTAGTACCGTTACTCTCTATACTTAAGTACATCTGAAGGTACATACTTTAGTACCGTTACTCTCCATACTTAAGTACATCTGAAGGTACATACTTTAGTACCGTTACTCTACATACTTCAGTACATCTGAAGGTATGTACTTTAGGACTGGTACTCTCCATACTTAAGTACATCTGAAGGGAGATACTTTAGTACTGTTACTCGTCATACTTAAGTACATCTTAAGGGACGTACTTTAGTACTGTTACTCGTCATACTTAAGTACATCTGAAGGTACATACTTTAGTACTGGTACTCTCCATACTTAAGTACATCTGAAGGTACATACTTTAGTACCGTTACTCTACATACTTCAGTACATCTGAAGGTACGTACTTTAGGACTGGTACTCTCCATACTTAAGTACATCTGAAGGGACGTACTTTAGTACCGTTACTCTACATACTTCAGTACATCTGAAGGTATGTACTTTAGGACTGGTACTCTCCATACTTAAGTACATCTGAAGGGACGTACTTTAGTACTGTTACTCGTCATACTTAAGTACATCTGAAGGGACGTACTTTAGTACTGTTACTCGTCATACTTAAGTACATCTGAAGGTACATACTTTAGTACTGGTACTCTCCATACTTAAGTACATCTGAAGGTACGTACTTTAGTACTGGTACTCTACATACTTAAGTACATCTGAAGGGACATACTTTAGTACTGGTACTCCACATACTTAAGTACATCTGAAGGGACATACTTTAGTACTGGTACTCTACATACTTAAGTACATCTGAAGGGACATACTTTAGTACTGGTACTCTCCATACTTAAGTACATCTGAAGGGAGATACTTTAGTACGGGTACTCTCCATACTTAAGTACATCTGAAGGGACATACTTTAGTACTGGTACTCTCCATACTTAAGTACATCTGAAGGTACATACTTTAGTACTGGTACTCTCCATACTTAAGTACATCTGAAGGTACATACTTTAGTACTGGTACTCTCCATACTTAAGTACATCTGAAGGGACATACTTTAGTACTGGTACTCTCCATACTTAAGTACATCTGAAGGTACATACTTTAGTACTGTTACTCGTCATACTTAAGTACATCTGAAGGTACATACTTTAGTACTGTTACTCTCCATACTTAGGTTCATCTGAAGGGACGTACTTTAGTACTGTTACTCGTCATACTTAAGTACATCTTAAGGGACGTACTTTAGTACTGTTACTCGTCATACTTAAGTACATCTGAAGGTACATACTTTAGTACTGGTACTCTCCATACTTAAGTACATCTGAAGGTACATACTTTAGTACCGTTACTCTACATACTTCAGTACATCTGAAGGTACGTACTTTAGGACTGGTACTCTCCATACTTAAGTACATCTGAAGGGACGTACTTTAGTACCGTTACTCTACATACTTCAGTACATCTGAAGGTATGTACTTTAGGACTGGTACTCTCCATACTTAAGTACATCTGAAGGGACGTACTTTAGTACTGTTACTCGTCATACTTAAGTACATCTGAAGGGACGTACTTTAGTACTGTTACTCGTCATACTTAAGTACATCTGAAGGTACATACTTTAGTACTGGTACTCTCCATACTTAAGTACATCTGAAGGTACGTACTTTAGTACTGGTACTCTACATACTTAAGTACATCTGAAGGGACATACTTTAGTACTGGTACTCTACATACTTAAGTACATCTGAAGGGACATACTTTAGTACTGGTACTCTACATACTTAAGTACATCTGAAGGGACATACTTTAGTACTGGTACTCTCCATACTTAAGTACATCTGAAGGGAGATACTTTAGTACGGGTACTCTCCATACTTAAGTACATCTGAAGGGACATACTTTAGTACTGGTACTCTCCATACTTAAGTACATCTGAAGGTACATACTTTAGTACTGGTACTCTCCATACTTAAGTACATCTGAAGGTACATACTTTAGTACTGGTACTCTCCATACTTAAGTACATCTGAAGGGACATACTTTAGTACTGGTACTCTCCATACTTAAGTACATCTGAAGGTACATACTTTAGTACTGTTACTCGTCATACTTAAGTACATCTGAAGGTACATACTTTAGTACTGTTACTCTCCATACTTAGGTTCATCTGAAGGGACATACTTTAGTACTGGTACTCTCCATACTTAGGTACATCTGAAGGGACATACTTTAGTACTGATACTCTCCATACTTAAGTACATCTGAAGGGACATACTTTAGTACTGGTACTCTCCATACTTAGGTACATCTGAAGGGACATACTTTAGTACTGATACTCTCCATACTTAAGTACATCTGAAGGTACATACTTTAGTATTAGTACTCTCCATACTCAAGTACATCTGAAGGTACATACTTTAGTACTGTTACTCTCCATACTTAGGTACATCTGAAGGGACATACTTTAGTACTGTTACTCTCCATACTTAAGTACATCTAAAGGGACATACTTTAGTACTGGTACTCTCCATACTTAAGTACATCTAAAGGGACATACTTTAGTACGGGTACTCTCCATACTTAAGTACATCTGAAGGGAGATACTTTAGTACTGGTACTCTACATACTTAAGTACATCTGAAGGGACATACTTTAGTACTGGTACTCTACATACTTAAGTACATCTGAAAGGAGATACTTTAGTACGGGTACTCTCCATACTTAAGTACATCTAAAGGGACATACTTTAGTACTGGTACTCTCCATACTTAAGTACATCTGAAGGTACATACTTTAGTACTGGTACTCTCCATACTTAAGTACATCTGAAGGGACATACTTTAGTACTGGTACTCTCCATACTTAAGTACATCTGAAGGTACATACTTTAGTACTGTTACTCGTCATACTGAAGTACATCTGAAGGTACATACTTTAGTACTGTTACTCTCCATACTTAGGTTCATCTGAAGGGACATACTTTAGTACTGGTACTCTCCATACTTAGGTACATC
>JAMWET010004678.1:22500-61248 GCA_024036415.1 Prochilodus magdalenae
GTGTGTGTAGGTGTTAGTGTGTGAGTGTTAGTGTATATGTGTGTAAGTGTATATGTGTGAGTGTGTTAGTGTGTGAGTGTGTATTTTATTAAAGGAGAAATGAGTTAGATTCCTGTTTACACACCCACACACGCCCGTCTGTGCTGGTGTTCTCCCCAGTCTGAGACACTGCTCAGTGACACCGTATCTCCTCTCCTGTGGTCAATCGCCCTGTCAGCTCTATCCAGCATCAGGTTCTCCGTGTCTGTAATCTGGACCTTTAATCTCAGTGCGGTCGTTTATGGTTTAATTACTGTAATTAATCATGTATTACTGTAACTGATTATTGATTACTGTAACTGATTATTGATTACTGTAACTGATTATTGGTTAGTATAATATTCAGCTGTTCAGTATTAATAGTTATTCAGTGTGTGTGTTTGTAAATGTTTTTGGTGATAATAAATAATGGATTTTACTGAACACTGGAATTAGTGGGATGAAGTTTATCAGGATAGCAGACCCAACACTACACATTTCCCAGTGTTATTACTGAGTGTGGTGTTGAGCTGTGTGTGATATCACCCTGCAGTGGGTGATATAGTTTAGGTAGCTCTTTATTTATTATGATTTAAATATTATTATAATTATATAATGATCTAGTACTTCCGGGTCTGTTCGGTACGGCAGTGCACTGCTCGCTGTGCGCGGTTATAACCCGGCCTGTTTTCCAGAACCAGGAAACTGTACACCTCCGGATGGGAACGATCCCCTACTGTACTCCGCCGCTCCCGGAGAGCCTGTCCGGGGTAAAGGAGGAGGCTGGATTAGCCTGCAGCCCTGGTTCTGGTTCCCTGTAGAAGAGGTTCTGTAGGTCAGGTTCTACTGAGAGGGTCTAGTGATCTGTATGAAGACCCCTGGCCACGAACTCTCACTTTGGCTCCGAGCCAAATTTAAAAAATCTCCCCTCTCGCGCCTGATTGGTTGCGTCCCGCCAGCGGTAATCAGAAGGATCGTTTCTGATTGGCTGTGGAAGCCCAAGCGGCTGTGGGCTGATGCGTCTCTCATGAATATTAATGAGCTGGTTGATAGCGGCTGGGATTTGACTGAGAAGGAGAAACCTGAGGAAAGTCCTCTCTGATCTAATCACCTCCTCGCCTGCTGCCCGCCGAGGAACCGGGAGGAACCGGGAGAAACCGGGAGGAACGTCTTAGGGTCAGTTAATTACGGTTTGGGGTTCTGGAGATGTCTGCAGCAACGTTAGGTTCAGAACTGAGGCGGTACAGACCTCAGAGGCCGGCCGGCCGGCTAAGCTCAGAGAGGCTAAGCTAAGTTAAGCTAAGCTAAGCTAGCCGGCCTGTGTAACGCTCCCAGACGGTGTGGGTTTGTGCCTCATTAGCTCAGGAGCTGTCAGGTCTGAGTTTAGTCCGGCTCCGGAGGACGGGGGCTTTCACTCGTGGTGGTGTTGAGCTCGCTGATTACCTCATCCACCCAGCTTAGCCTTGGGTGAGGCTAGGCGAGCTAAGCTAGCGGCTCGAGTCTGAGGGAGGCTAACCTCGCGCTCTGTGTTATTTCAGGTCAGTGTTATCGGGTTTCCGTGTCGCTCAGGAGGACCGGCCGCGGAGGGAAACGCCCTTCGCTTTAAAGGACCTGCGCTCGGATCTCCGCTCTGCAGTCCGTGACGAGGCACTGAAGGTCTGGACATCGCACCTGCCTCTGTAGGGGTAACGATATACCACTTCTCCGAGTCTCGGGCCGAGGGAACGGGAGGCAGAGGGGATCCTGGGAGGACAGCTCTGGTCGCTTTGACGTTTATCCGCTTACGTGCGCGCCGTTAGTCATAACCTCTCCACCCTTTCCCGGCTCCACCGCGTCTCTCTCCCTCCGCCACCATGATGCAGATCTGCGACTCGTACAACCAAAAGAACTCCCTGTTTAACGCCATGAACCGCTTCATCGGCGCCGTGAACAACATGGACCAGACGGTGATGGTGCCGAGCCTGCTGAGGGACGTGCCGCTGGACGAGGAAGGGGTGAAGGCGGTGAAGCCTTCCTCCACCTTCTTCCAGCACGGAGACATGTACGGATATTACGTTCTCCTGAAGTCCATCAGGAACGACATAGAGTGGGGCATCCTGCAGGGCGACGAGAGGCGGAAGGAGAAGCTGGGCGTCTCCGCCCTCGACATCGCTCGAGTGGAGCAGGAGGAGGAGGAGGACCTGGAGAAGCTCTTCCACTTCCATCTGAGCGGCCTGCACGGCGTCCTGTCCAAGCTCACCCGCAAGGCCAACACTCTCACGAACCGATACAAGCAGGAGATCGGCATCGGGGGCTGCGGGCACTAAGGACCCCTCAGTCTCCCTCACCAAGCCGGAAGGTGCTGCCCAGCTGGCCCGGTGCTCTAGCACCCCGTCCCTGTTTCCCTGGAATCGGATTCCAAAGCGAGAACCTAACTGACTTGACTCCCCTTACTGTGTTCCTGCACTTTGAGTAACCTGGACACCTTTAGGTTTGGCTTGGGATTAAGCACGTGGTTAATATATGCAGCTTTATTTATGCAGTGGCTGTCGCACAACGCTGGGCTGTAGGGGGGTGGGAGAGGTCTGTCTTAATTGGTGGGCATAATTTATGCGTATATTAATCAACTTTTCCAGTGCTAAACGACCAAATGCCAAACGATTCCGCGGTAGGATTAATCAATGAGATGGAATCGAATGATGCGTCTAAGGGTTTATAGAACGTTGACCGGTTCCAGGAGAT
The DNA here is from genome assembly GCA_024036415.1 of Prochilodus magdalenae. Classification (NCBI taxonomy): domain Eukaryota; kingdom Metazoa; phylum Chordata; class Actinopteri; order Characiformes; family Prochilodontidae; genus Prochilodus; species Prochilodus magdalenae. Next base: position 25,240 of record JAMWET010004678.1, read on the forward strand.
TATGTGAACAGCTCAATGTCGTGGCTTGTCATGTCTTTGGTTTATATTCTGAAAATAATAAATTTTGTAACAGATTTTTGGCTATCACTTCGTCCTTATTATCGGTGTGTATCAGTTTAGTAATGCAGTATTTCTGTGGTATCTTGGCATTACATTTAGCGCTAAAACATTTGGGTGAAATATTTAATAGCGAATTTTCTGCCTAATGTTGCACCTGTTATTTGTGTGTTTCCTATAATATGAAATATATAAATCTGTTATTTTTTAAAATAATATTTAAATTTATAATTATATCAATTAATTTTTGGGCCACGAAAACCAGTATATTTACTATAATGAGGCTCAACCTGTAATTGTAGTGTGCCATGTTGAGGTTGTGATGTCACAACCCATGTAGCTTTGGTTACTTCCGGTTGGTTAACTCCATAAGATCTATCTATCTATCTATCTATCTATCGGTCCTTATAGAAGCGATGATGCAGGACTGTCTGTACTGGTCTCGTCGTCTTTTGAGGGATGTTTGTTCGAGCGGTCTCCGTCACGGGTACGCAGGTGGCACAGACAGCTTCACCTGTTATGCACAGAAGCCGGCGTGTCTGATCATGCCTTGTCTGTGGAAGGGATTGAATACACGGTGTGATTATATTAGGGCTGAGGGAGAGTAACGCCGTCCCTCCTTCCTGCTGCTGAGTCAGTGCTGGAGCCTCCCCCTCCTGGCTCTGCCTAATGGGCTTTAAGGAGATGGCTCACTCTGCTGCAGATCGATGAGCCTCATCCAGAGAGGACGGCTATGAGAGCAGGGCTTGGGGCTATCGGAGGTTGGGCCGGTCCGGCAGTGCCGGTAGTTATTCCAGGATTAGAGTTTGCCGTGGCGAAATCCTGTTAAAACCTGAAAATGAGCAGATCACCAAAATGTTCCTGACCAGTCTGTGGCTGACTCGACACATTCCTGTGATGCAAGGCATATCATAACCAAAACCTTGAGTAGTTTGATCACAGCACCACGTCCTGTCCGTGTCCTGCAGCTCCGGTGCTTACCTGTCAGAACTGAAGTCCTTTGACGATAAGCCTGGGAAGCAAACACATTAACCTTCCCCACCTACACGGCACAACTCGTTTTGTGCCAACACCCCATTTAACCTGGGCTGGGCGAATAGCTGACAAGTCAAATCGGGCGTTTCGGTGTTCAGGTTCCAATAATGCATGATGCGGTTTCGTTTGGTTGGCACATTTGGAAATTGATAAGTGAATGGTAAGGAATGTTCTGGAATACATTTCCCAACCTGTATACCATAAATTTCATATCGGTGTTCCTCCTATTGTGTCTCCTTAGATGCTCAGTACTGTAGACCATGTTAATGAGGGAAGCCCGTGCTGTAGCTCTTTGGTCCTTGACGTGAGAAGCACTGCTCAGTGGTTCCCAGTCCTGCAGGGTCTGATTCCCACTGATATTGATCCTCAAACTCCAAATTTAAGGTCCTTTTTGTTTTCAGGTTTCATGTTTAAGCTGCCAAAACACCAAATTCAGCCAACCGATAATCTGGCAACTACACATCATATCTGATTTCTGCAGGCCTGATCCGGATCTCACGCTGACAGATCTCTCATTCCCTCAGTGTTCTGTGTTGGATCCATAGCAGTGGAAGTGCTGGGATTTAACAAGAGCTCCAAAGGTTCGTGGTTATGCCAGAGTTTCTACACTACGGGAGAGAACAGTTTGCGACGGTGTTTAAGGGTGAGCTGGTCCATCTCTCCTGCATCCGCAACCGATCTGTACTTCGAACACTGAGCATCCAGACTGTCAGACGCATTTGTAAAACTCTGATTGGGATCGCGTTCCAAGCCGCCTCTCAAACTGTCCAGCTTTGGAGTCCAGCGTGGTGTGCTGATGTAGCTGCTCAAACACACCTGCTATTCCTGAAAATGAATAGGAATGTTAAATCCGGGAGCAAAATCAACCAGTTGGACTCTGATCCCCCAGGACTGGGATGAGTCGGAGCAGTAGTTGATTTCCAGACTATTAAAAAATCGATCTGGATAGGCTGCAGATTGGATTTAGGTTTGCCGTCTGCACAAGGCCAATCCTTTACTGCCCCTGATTCAGCTAGTCTGCTAATTATCCAGCCCTTGAATTGATTTGGGTGTGCGGGAGAAGCCATGGCGATGAACTGCAGTGCAGTGACCAGGGCATGTGTGTGAGGTAAATACGCCTGACCGCGTCCGTCTTGTAGCGGTGTACCAGAGCAGCCTGCTGTGTGTCAGAGCTTCGCACTGACGGGGCACTCAGGCGGAGGGCATTTGCATTTGAGGGGCACCCTGTCAGCTTGGCTGACGGGGCACTCGGCGGAGCACATGATTTGCGTCCAGATGGCTTTCTGGAGCAGGGGTGGGAGTGCGGACCCGGAGTGCGGCCCTGGAGTGCGGAGCGTGTGTGGTCAGGGTTTTTAATGCTGGGCTTTCACTTCCTGAGCAAACCACACCTTTCCTTACCCGTGGTCTTAGAACAGACGCGCGTGCCGGGACTAACCGTCTGCAGGCTCGTTGAGTGTTATGATGAAATTGGCGAGAAACCTGTTTCATCCTGGTGCCAGGATAAATATGGAACGCCTCGCTCCGAGCAGGCTCATCATCTGCAGCGGCTCACGCTGACAGCCATAAGTAGCCAGCCGTGGGCAGCACAGCGTATAGAGACCTCCTATAGAGGAGTCCGACTCAGCAGCTCTCCGGCGCTATACTGTTTCGCTGCGCACTGCGGTCCGGGGAAGATCGGTCGTTCGCTGCATACCCCCCCGGCATGGCAGTTGCTCCTGAAATCGGGAATCTGGTTCACTGGACATGAAACGGCCTTCATCTGATTTGCGTTTATTACACAGGGAGCGCTTCTTAATCCTAATCCAGGCTTAATCTGGGAAAGTGACTCAAACTCTTACATAATGAACCAGTTTCCCAATCCTGGCTCTGGAATTCACTCTCCTGCGCAATTTCATCCGGTCCCTGCTTGAACACGTTGGCTTGGGGAGTGTAGGGTGTGTCGCAAATCAACTTCCCACCGTGTTGTAGGGTGAGGAGTGTTTGTGCCCGATGGCATCCCAGAATGCAGTGCGGGTCAAAAGCGTCAAAGCAGTCAACAGCTGATTCATGCTTCCTCTGCTGATTCAGTGTTTAAATGGTTCTCTGATGTTCTACGTAGAAGGTATGTGACTTTAACAGGATGTGGTTCTACACTGTTCCCCTTTTCCTACTATGATCCGGTTCTAGAAGCCGTTTCCCCTTTTTTTCTGAGCTCACTCTGCTCTGATTGGCTGGTTTACAGCGAAATGCCGCCCACAGTGACCACACAAATAGATAAAATCAGCCTCTGTGTAAATAAGCTCCACGCTCATACTATTTAGTCAGCCTGGAGCTAATGCTAGTAGCTAACGTTCCCTGTGCTAGCTACTGGCTCCATCTAGACACCAACACACAGTAGAGTAAAGCTGGTCCTCACTATGGAGCTCTCAGTTTAAGATGATCTGCTCCAACCGCCACACACGGATACAATCACACAGCACTGCTGCCTGTGTTAAACAGGTGAACTAGTAGGTTAGCTTGTTGGCGGTAGTGGTTGATGAACAGGCTTTGAAGTGGTCCTGTAAGGGCTCTTTGGTTACACCTCCATCCCGATCAGTACTTTGATTTTTTCCTAAATGTAGAGTTTGTGTTTGTTCAGGTGAACACATGAACACCGATACGGGCCGTTACTGCACATACCACACACGCTCTCTCTGTTGGATATCTATCTACCTACCAACCCAACAAAATGTGCACTTCGCCCAAGACACTTTAATACACGTGTACTGTACATACAGAACCCAAAGACCCAAAGGAAGGGTCATCCAAGAACCTCTGAAATTGGTTCTATTTAGCAGCAAATATGGTTCCGCTAGTCAGTAAACATTTTACTTTGGTTCTCTATGGAACCATTTATGGCTAAATGCCTAAAGCTGGCACAGACTGTAGAACTGTATGTACACTGTGATGCTGAGAGAACCTAGAACCCATGTACCGTGAACCTCAAACACTGTTGTTCCTCCTTGAAACACACATCCTGCATTTCCAGAAGAGGAATTCCAAAATCCTAAGCTGTTACGGAACTCATTAACTCATTAATATTCACACCCCCAACATTTACATACAACCACAACGGAGCTACAGAACCAACACGGTGGACCATGTGGAGAACTCCGGCATTCCAGGCTGGGAAGGGGATGTCGACGCTTTCCGTTCCCTTCCCAAGGATCCCGACTGTCAGTGGTACATGGTTGGTGTTCATCTTTAATCCAGGCTGGAGTTCTTCCTGTTCACCAGCTTCCTAATCCAGTGTTCCATCAGGTACCGGTGCCAGAATGTAGCTGTAGGACCGTTTAGGGTGGAGCGGAAAGTTCCCACAGAAAGCTGTAGAACAGGAACTCCAGCTCCCACATCTTTAACAGGATCCCGGAACACCTTTAATCCTGCAGTCTGCACATTAACTGTGTGTTGATGACCAGATGGAAAGCCAGCAGCTAGTACAGGGAACGCTGGATCCACTAGAACCTCGTGGCGTCACAGTAGAACCTTGGTGGCCTAGTAGTAGAGGAGCTTTGCCTGATCGGGGTGGTGGTGTTTGTTTATGAACAGAACCGCTTAAAGGGGGTAAACGGAACCGGGCCCTGCAGACTGTTCTACGAGTACTCCAGGTGTGGAAAATCGTCCTCCCCGCTCCCACACGGCGCTAGCTCCCTGCTTCCAGAAGCCGCACGAGGTGCCATTCCGAATCCAAGCCACACTAATTAAGGAGAGGGGCTCCGAGCTGTGCCAGCCTCGCTGACTGGGCACTTTTCAGGCGGGATCTGAGGGCTCTGTTTATCAGCCTGGTGAGCTGATGTAATACCAGCCCTTGGCACGAAAGAGCGACAAGCGGTGAGGACACGGGTGGTTCAGGGGTAGCGTTCCTGCGGATCATGATGCAACGTGCCCTCGCGCTACGGAAAGGGAACCAGGTGCGACCAGAAGCTGACGATCCGGGCCAGCACAAACAAACAAACAAACAAACAAACAAATAAATAATTCCCCCAATCCCACGGAGGCCGCGTCGACTGTGCGCGAGCAAAACTGCAACTAAATAAAGACGACCAGTTAAGCCTTCCCGGTTTTCCAGCCGCTCCGTGCGATTGTTTTTCCCTGCGTTTTATTCCTCCTCAAAGCCGATCTTCAGGGAGCCCAAATCCGCCGTTCTGCTGGGATGATCTGTATTATTCCGCATGATGCGGAGAGCGCACTGCGGGTCAGGGATTAAACCTTTAGGAGCAGCTTTTTTTCAGGTCATTTTTTTAAACTAAGCTTTTGTTTCTGCCACCAGCGCCCCCACCCCCTCCCTCCTCCACCCCCTCCCTCCTCCACCCAACTCCCTCCTCCATCCCTCTTTCATAAAACGTTTAAGGGAGATTTATGATGCGGCCTTTACAATCCTTTGAGCTTCATACCGTGCTCGTCTTGCTGACCCAGATCTTCAGCGGTACAGTGGGGCGGGGAGAGGCGGATTCCTGAAGCAGGGGCTTTAATTTAGAGGCTGGGCCCCCCCCTGCACCCCCTGCACCCCACCCCCCCCCCATCCCCCCCCCCCCGCCCCCCCGGTTTTCCCTTTGTTGCCAGATAAACTCATCTAAACACTCCCGGGTTTCAGATTGGGATGTTTTCCGCAGGGCATCCGGCTCATTATCTGCCCAAGTCGGGGGTCGGTGTTGGCAATGTCAGGGCGGGCTGCTCCTTCTACAGTGGTCACGCTGGACGTGTGAAATGGAGCCGAGGGCAGCAGGACACCCTTCAGAGCTCCAGCACGTCTCGGACGGACAGATGGCGTCTCTCTGCGGAAAACAAATTTCAGGAACGCCGTGCTGTATGCTTCCTGAACGAAATGCAGAGAGACTGCGCTGCTTCCGCAGATCCCAGGCAGCTGATGGTGTTGGACAGCTACTGTGGTGTTTCAGGTGGTTGCTAAAGCATTGCAGAAGATTTTGATTTGGTATCCCAGGTGTTGTTAAGGTGTTCATGGGTTGCTAGGGTACTGTTAGGTGTGCCATGTGGTTGGTCAGCTGGAATCAATCTCATGAGGATCATGTGGGTAAATATTGCGTCATTCCTGTGGAAAGGGAGTTCCCACGTCTGGAAGCGCTCAGGTTGTTTCGTATGTGGCACAGATACCGGGTGGCTTAAGGTTGTGTAAGGTTCTCAGTCCAGCTTTTAAAACCTCGTATGATGCAGGTTTTGGAAGTCCAGGTGTAAATGGAGTAGCCACTCCCATCCTGGCTGTTTATGCTGAGATTTCTTATCCCGTGGGTCATAATCCCATCCTGAGGGGGCTTTAGACAACCTGGGACTTACCTAACATCATGATACCCAAAATAATGAGCTAGTACTTTAGTACACTGTGGTGCCTGGATAATACCAGGATAATATCTAGAACTTCGAGGGGCACAGCTCAGTGTTGAGGTAGATTCTTATTCGGCGAAACTACAGAAGGCAAATTGTGTGTGTGTAACTGTGTGTGTGTGTGTGTAACTGTGTGTGTGTGTGTGTAACTGTGTGTGTGTGTGTGTGTGTGTGTGTATCTGTGTGTACAGTTAATGGGCTGTTGGTGGCGCCGTTGCTGGGGTCTAACAGAGTCTGTCCTCTGATTGTCGCAGCCCTCAGTGGGTGGAGGCTGGAGGCAGCGTCTGCAGCTTTACCCATGTGAGAAGAAAGGCCTCTTGTTCCGATGCCAAGCAGATTGTTCCCAGTAAGCCCTCCTCCAGGCCAGACTCCGAGACTGTGCAGCGCAGCAGCGGGCGTGTTCATGGTTGGTGGGAACTTGTTAATGCTGAAGCCTCCTTTTGGGCATCTGATCAACATGGCTGACTACTGATTGCGTGATGCTCTTTATTGGCTTCCATACATATACATATACCACACGTTCGGGCACCAATACTCGTTTACCTTATACGCTGCCCGCCGTGTTCCCCCCCGCGCCACGCTGTCCGCCGTGTTCCCCCGTGCCGCGCTGTCCGCCGTGTTCCCCCGTGCCGCGCTGTCCGCCGTGTTCCCCCGCACCGCGCTGTCCGCCGTGTTCCCCCGCACCGCGCTGTCCGCCATGTTCCCCTGCACCTCGCTGTCCGCCGTGTTCCCCCGTGCCGCGCTGTCCGCCGTGTTCCCCCACGCCACGCTGTCCAGCTATGTTCTAATACTGCTGTGTTCCTAGACCACACCGTGCACTAATCCCTACGCTACGTGCTACACACTGTATAGATCATATCCTTATGGGCTGCACTGTATGGACAAAAGTATAGGGACGTCTACAGGAACTTGTATGGCATCCCCTTCACTCGTCCAGAAGGATTCCAGACTGTGTGTGTGGAAGTTTGTTTATTCCTCCAGAAGAGCACCTGGGCTCGTAGTCTTCATTCTAGTGCGTCCCAAAGGTGCTGGATGGGATTGAGGTCAGGACTCTGTTATTCCACACCCAGCCAGCTTCACGGATCCTGCACTGGGACGCAGTCATGCTGGAACAGGAATCAGGTCCTTTCCCAAAACTCTTCCCACAAAGTTAAGAGCTACAGTTGTCCAGAATGTCCTGGTCTGTTGGTTCCTGGTCACTGGAACTTGGAGGTCCTAGACCCACCCCTGAACATCATCCCTCCTCCACCAAACTCCGGCAGGGAACGTTCTCCAAACCCAGACTCGTCCATCAGCCCGCCAGATAGAGAAGCTCCAGAGTCCAGTGGCGGCGCTTTACTCCTCTCCATCCGGCGCTCAACATTGTGCTTGGTGATGTTAGGTATGTGTGCAGCTGTTCGGCCATGGAGGCCCTGAAGCTCACAGTGTTAGAGGTATTGAGTGTTGTTCACAGGTGTTGGGTCATGCTGTACGCTGCAGTGTAAGGCGTGTATGTACTTGTGTAGCACTTACCAGGGTTGCCAGGTAGTGCCCTTATGCTTTATATATGTCTGTGTATTGATCTCTACAGGTGTGAGCGCTGGGTTGCCAGGTAGTGCCCTTATGCTTTATATATATCTGTGTATTGATCTCTATAGGTGTGAGCGCTGGGTTGCCAGGTAGTGCCCTTATGCTTTATATATGTCTGTGTATTGATCTCTACAGGTGTGAGCGCTGGGTTGCCAGGTAGTGCCCTTATGCTTTATATATATCTGTGTATTGATCTCTACAGGTGTGAGCGCTGGGTTGCCAGGTAATGCCCTTATGCTTTATATATGTCTGTGTATTGATCTCTACAGGTGTGAGCGCTGGGTTGCCAGGTAGTGCCCTTCTGCTTTATATATATCTGTGTATTGATCTCTATAGGTGTGAGCGCTGGGTTGCCAGGTAGTGCCCTTATGCTTTATATATGTCTGTGTATTGATCTCTACAGGTGTGAGCGCTGGGTTGCCAGGTAGTGCCCTTATTCTCCTATATACTGCTGTATATATCTAGCGTGTGTATCCCTATCTCTACAGGTGTGAGCGCTGGGTTGCCAGGTAGTGCCCTTATGCTTTATATATATCTGTGTATTGATCTCTACAGGTGTGAGCATTGGGTTGCCAGGTAGTGCCCTTATGCTTTATATATGTCTGTGTATTGATCTCTACAGGTGTGAGCGCTGGGTTTCCAGGTAGCGCACTTCTGCTTTATATATGTCTGTGTATTGATCTCTACAGGTGTGAGCGCTGGGTTGCCAGGTAGCGCCCTTATGCTTTATATATGTCTGTGTTTTGATCTCTACAGGTGTGAGCGCTGGGTTGCCAGGTAGTGCCCTTATGCTTTATATATGTCTGTGTATTGATCTCTACAGGTGTGAGCGCTGGGTTGCCAGGTAGTGCTCTTATGCTTTATATATGTCTGTGTATTGATCTCTACAGGTGTGAGCTGGCGGCGCTGGGTTGCCAGGTAGTGCCCTTATGCTTTTTATATATGTCTGCTGTGTATTGATCTCTACAGGTGTGAGTCACGCTGGGTTGCCAGGTAGTGCCCTTATGCTTTATATATGTCTGTGTATTGATCTCTACAGGTGTGAGCGCTGGGTTGCCAGGTAGTGCCCTTATGCTTTATATATGTCTGTGTATTGATCTCTACAGGTGTGAGCGCTGGGTTGCCAGGTAGTGCCCTTATGCTTTATATATATCTGTGTATTGATCTCTACAGGTGTGAGCGCTGGGTTGCCAGGTAGTGCCCTTATGCTTTATATATATCTGTGTATTGATCTCTACAGGTGTGAGCGCTGGGTTGCCAGGTAGTGCCCTTATGCTTTATATATGTCTGTGTATTGATCTCTACAGGTGTGAGCGCTGGGTTGCCAGGTAGTGCCCTTATGCTTTATATATGTCTGTGTATTGATCTCTATAGGTGTGAGCGCTGGGTTGCCAGGTAGCGCACTTCTGCTTTATATATATCTGTGTATTGATCTCTACAGGTGTGAGTGCTGGGTTGCCAGGTAGTGCCCTTATGCTTTATATATGTCTGTGTATTGATCTCTATAGGTATGAGCGCTGGGTTGCCAGGTAGTGCCCTTATGCTTTATATATGTCTGTGTATTGATCTCTACAGGTGTGAGCGCTGGGTTGCCAGGTAGTGCCCTTATGCTTTATATATATCTGTGTATTGATCTCTCCAGGAATCAGCGTTGGCCCTTGTTCAGGCAGTGTCTGAGCTCGTGGCAGGTTAAGGCTATACCCTTCCTGTTCTAGCGGGAATGCTATCCGGCGGAGCGCTAAGCTCGGCTGTAAGTCGCTCTGGATAAGCGCGTCTGCTAAACTCCTCTAGTTTAAATGTACAGCGCGCCTCAGCACATTCTCCACAACAGCACCTGAGCGTGGCAGTGCACTGTCCGGGACGCAGTGCGTTTGTGCCATGGCCGGCCGTGTTCAGTTGAGCCGAGTGTGGAAGGGGGGTCAGTGTGAGACAGGGGGCTGTTTGTGTGCTCTTGATAAGGCCACGGGCAGGGTGGTCTGCCTGCATCACGGTAATACCAGACCTCCTCGCCCGCCTCTCTAATAATTCATACCTGGATGCGATGAGCACGGACAGTTAATTACAGGCGTTAGCGCCCGACAGCAGGACCGCACAGAAGCAGGCTCGTTATTATATGCTAATTAACCTGCGGGTCTGGGAGGAGATTTATTAAGAGGAATTTATTAGACCAGGAAACCTGTTTACTTACTGTGCCCTCTGGAATGGGTGGGGTTCCTAGTGAAGACCAGCGGAAGACTGGGCAGAAGTGACTTCAGGAACGAACCTCCGTATAAAGCAGCTGAACAAAGACCTTCATGGTTCCAGAAGGCACCATGGGAACCGTGGTGAAAGATGACTGGTCTTGCCGGGCTCAGCCAGAATGTACATGTGGAGCTAAGGTCCAGTTTCACTTCTGTATCTCCATACAGGTGGAGACGGAGCCGAGGCTGCAGACTCATCCACAGCAGGTTTGGTGTGAGGTGTGTATGGAATGTTGGTGATGAAAATCTGGAAAACCTGGAAATACTAAGTTCCTTTGGGGGACTATTTGACCTCACAGCGCCCTGCAGCATGTATCCCTCCACCATGAATGGAGTTTAAGGCTGAGATCTTCTCCACACTATCATAAACAGCGTCTCAGACATCAGGCAGCGTATTCAGAACCACCTCATGTAGGAACTTCCTGTGAGGGAGCTTTTAGAGGGGGACGTCTGGTTACCTTCACCACCACTGGGAACCACTCTGACTGACCGTGTTTAGATCTGAACTGGGAGATACTGGGAAGTCATTAAACCAGTTCTACTGTGTTGGTGAACAGGCAGCGTTGAGTCCGGGGTATTGTAATGGTGTCTATAGAGACCAACACCGCTGCATATTCAGGTGTTAGCTGTGTATCTGGAGTCACATGACGGTTCTACCTGAGAGAATCAGCCTGTTCTCCGTTAACGTCCCAGGTGCTGCGCGGTTCCGTTAGCTAGGTTAGCCTTGTAGCTTCAGCGCTCCCATACACTGGGCTGATCGTCTGCGCTCGGGTCCAGGCGGAGAACCGTGGATATTGGACTGTGGACCTCCGTGCTGTTGGCTGTAATATCTGAGTTCAGGAGGTGGGCAGCAGTCGGTGGTCCGGGGTCCCGTGTGACTGCTGTATAGCAGCAGCCAGGAGATTGGAGCGGAGAGAGGAGCTGATTGAGCGGTCAAAGGATTCCGCTGAATTTCATCCAGAGAGCCGAGCTACACGAATGGAATACCATGATTACTTCCTCTATCGATTCCTCTCTCTCTCTCTCTCTCTCTCTCTCTCTCTCTCTCTCTCTCTCTCTCTCTCTCTCCCTCTCTTTCTCTACTCTCCCCCTTTTCTTTCTCCCTTCCTCCTCCTCATCATCATCCTTTGCTGCTGCCTCTCCAGCGTCCTCCTTTTGAAGAATGCGAGGAAAATTATTAATGGGTTTGCGATGCATTTTCCATGTGTAGCTCATTTACATGGAGAGAGGGAGAGTGGGTAGAGAGAGAGAGAGAGAGAGAGAGAGAGTGAGAGAGAGGTGGGGGGGTGAGAGAGAGAGTGTGAGAGAGGGGGGAGAGAGGTAGAGAGAGAGAAAGGGAGAGAGAGGGAGAGTAAGAGAGAGGTGGGGGGGCGAGAGAGAGAGAGAGAGAGTGTGAGAGAGAGGTGGGAGAGTAAGAGAGAGGTGGGGGGGCGAGAGAGAGAGTGTGAGAGAGGTAGAGAGAGAGGGAGAGAGAAAGTGTGAGAGAGAGAGAAAGGGAGAGAGAGGGAGAGTGAGAGATGTGGGGGGGCGAGAGAGAGTGTGAGAGAGAGAGGTAGAGAGAGTAAGAGAGAGAGAGAGGTGGGGGGGTGAGTGGGAGAGAGTGCAGGAAGGGTAATGAGGGAAAGGGAGGGAAGAAGAGCGAGCGAGGGAGAAGAAAGGGATGAAAGGATGGAGCAGTGTGGAAGGAGTGGAAGGGGAGGTGAGGGGCTGTAATTGCGGAGGAGCGGAGATTGAGGGAATTGTGTGTGCGGACAGCAGAGCAGTGGAGCAGCAGACTGCAGCCGGGAGGGAGATAATGAGTCTCCCCCTCTCCTCCACTCCCCCTCTCTCCCCTTCCCTGACTCTCCTGTCTTTCTCTTCCCTTCTAGCCCACTTTCCTCTCTCATCCTTTCCTCCCTTTCCCTTCCTCTCTCGTCCTTTCTTTTCACCTCTCCTTCCTCTGTTTCTTTTCCTTCTGTTTTCTGTTCTTTCTCAGTCTTTGTTTCCTTCGCTCCTATCTCTCTCCATCTCCCTTCCTTCCCTTCTCTGTCTATCTGATTGTCTTTCTCGTCTCTTCTCCTCCGTCTCTCTCCCGGTGTCTCTGTCTATTTCTGTCCCCCCCTTCACTCTCCCCCTCTCTCTCTCTCTCGCCCCCCCCCCCCTCTGGTCATTAACCAATCAGTGGTCAGTCATGCAGAGCGGGATTGTGGGTTCCTGCCCTTCATTTTCAGCCTAATTAAATTTTGATTAACCCTTTAGCTCTGAGAGCGACGCAGGGGCGGTGGGGGCGGTGGAGGGGGGGGGGTCTCCACTGAGCACTGAGACGTACCGGGAGACAGCAGGAGCGCACACACAGCAGGAGCGTGTACACCTACCCCTCTCCCTGAGACGAGCGCTGTAGAGAGGGTGACCACCAGCTGTAGCTTATAATGGTGGTCCTGATGGCGGGGGTCTCCTGCTAATGAAACGGTTCAGCTCAGAACACAGGCTCACAGTAAGCTAGCGCGTATTAGCATGTTCTAAAAACAGCAGAGGACCCAGTCTGATATAAAGTCTGATCTCCTGAAGCTTGTGAGTGCTGAGAGAGCGCCCCCTGCTGTTTAACCGAGCCTCACCACTCCTCAGTTTCAGTTTACATTTCCCAAACACCAATCTGATCTAAAGTCTGATCTACTGAAGCTTATGAGTGCTGAGAGAGCGCCCCCTGCTGTTTAACCAAGCCTCACCACTCCTCAGTTTCAGTTTACATTTCCCAAACACCAATCTGATCTAAAGTCTGATCTACTGAAGCTTATGAGTACTGAGAGAGCGCCCCCTGCTGTTTAACCGAGCCTCACCACTCCTCAGTTTCAGTTTACATTTCCCAAACACCAATCTGGTCTAAAGTCTGATCTACTGAAGCTTGTGAGTACTGAGAGAGCGCCCCCTGCTGTTTAACCGAGCCTCACCACTCCTCAGTTTCAGTTTACATTTCCCGAACACGAATCTGATCTAAAGTCTGATCTACTGAAGCTTGTGAGTGCTGAGAGAGCGCCCCCTGCTGTTTAACCGAGCCTCACCACTCCTCAGTTTCAGTTTACTAAAGTCAGTCCTAACCAGAGTACAGATCAGATTCCAGACAATCCTGGTGTGCGGCTCCTGGTCAAGGTTTGGGAGAGTCTGGGGAACGTCTCTACAATTCACAGAAACCTGTCTGTCTCTCTGTCAGTGCGTGAAGCAGCTGCTGGTTGCAGAGATGAAGCGTGTTGAGCTCAGAACCTGAACACTACATTCCCCTTTAGCACACTGGCTACATCCCAGTCTAGAGGAACAGGAAGACGCTGCTCCCGTTCTGAAGGAGTCAGTCACGCAGAATGGCTGGCCCTCTGTGTTAGCAGGTGAGAGCCCAGGCCAGTCTGTGGTGGTTACAGGACGTAGCGTGGTGCGTCTGTCAGGAATTCCCTGATTGTGATTATGTAATTACACTTCAGCAGTATTCCAAAACCACAATAATAACTCCGGGCTCAAATCCCATTACACTGCCATTAGGCCTCTGCCGGGAGCCAAGCGGGAGAGCGAGGGAGAGGCGAATAGATGGAGGGATCCAGGTGGTGACGTATGCTAATGGCTAATTCTCTCCTGGCCTCTCTGCTAATCGCTAAATGAACTTAAGCTCCATTAACCTGACTTCACCTTTGTGTGGGTTTCTCAGTCAGCCAAACAAGGAGTCTGTGTGAGTGTGTGTGAGTGTGTGTGTGTGTGAGTGTCTGTGTGTGTGTCTCTGTGTGTGTGTGTGTGTGTGTGTGTGTGTGTGTGTGTGTGTGTGTGTGTGTGTGTGTGTGTCTCTGTGTGTCTGTGTTAGTGTGTCTGTGTGTGTCTCTCTGTATGTGTCTGTGTGTGTGTGTGTGTGTGTGTGTGTGTGTGTGTGTGAGTGTCTCTGTGTGAGTGTCTGTGTGTGTGTGTGTGAGTGTCTGTGTGTGTGTGTGTGTGTGTGTCTCTGTGTGAGTGTGTGTGTGTGTGTGTGTGTCTGTGTGTGAGTGTGTGAGTGTCTGTGTGTGTGTGTCTGTGTGTCTGTGTGTGTGTGTGTGTGTCTGTGTGTGTGTGTGTGTGTGTCTGTGTGTGTGTGTGTGTCTCTGTGTCTGTGTGTGTGTGTGTGTGTGTGTGTGTGTGTGTGTGTGTGTGTGTGTGTGTCTGTGTGTGTGTGTGTGTGTGTGTCTGTGTCTGTGTGTGTGTCTGTGTGTCTGTGTGTGTGTGTCTGTGTGTGTGTGTGTGTGTGTGTGTGTGTGTGTGTGTGTCTGTGTGTGTGTATGTATGTGTGTCTGTGTGTGTGTGTGTGTGTGTGTGTGTGTGTGTCCGCATGCGTGTGTATGCGCGGCTGCCTGGGCTTTGGCTAAGTAGGTCAGCGTGTGTAGGCCTCTCTGTGTGCGGCGCTTTGAATTACCTCACGCCTGGCAAAGCAGGAACACACACATGTTAGAGGGCCGAAGGAGGGAGAGCCGCTATCCAAGTTCTTCCAGAGTTCTGTTTTCCTGCTCCGTTTCAGTAGGACAGGGAACCTGTGGAGGTTCTGATCGTGGTGATTAGAGCCGGGTGTTTAGATTTAGGCCGTAGCTGTGATTCGGCACAGTGTAGAGCCGTGGAGTAGAGTGGAGGGCTGTGTGTTTAGATGGAGAGGATGAATACGGGTGGAGTGGTGGGTTTTCTGGAGTAGAGTGGAGGGCTGTGTGTTTAGATGGAGAGGATGAATACGGGTGGAGTGGTGGGTTTACTGGAGTAGAGTGGAGGGCTGTGTGTTTAGATGGAGAGGCTGAATACGGGTGGAGTGGTGGGTTTACTGGAGTAGAGTGGAGGGCTGTGTGTTTAGATGGAGAGGCTGAATACGGGTGGAGTGGTGGGTTTACTGGAGTAGAGCGGAGGGCTGTGTGTTTAGATGGAGAGGCTGAATACGGGTGGAGTGGTGGGTTTACTGGAGTAGAGTGGAGGGCTGTGTGTTTAGATGGAGAGGATGAATACGGGTGGAGTGGTGGGTTTACTGGAGTAGAGTGGAGGGCTGTGTGTTTAGATGGAGAGGCTGAATACGGGTGGAGTGGTGGGTTTACTGGAGTAGAGCGGAGGGCTGTGTGTTTAGCTGTTAGTGCTGGAGAGGCTGAATACGGGTGGAGTGGTGGGTTTACTGGAGTAGAGCGGAGGGCTGTGTGTTTAGATGGAGAGGCTGAATACGGGTGGAGTGGTGGGTTTACTGGAGTAGAGCGGAGGGCTGTGTGTTTAGCTGTTAGTGCTGGAGAGGCTGAATTACGGGTGGAGGAGTGGAGTAAAGTGGAGGCTGTGTGTTTTTACTGGAGTAGGAGTGGAGGGTGGAGTGTGTTTAGAGTAGAGTGGAGGGTTAGTGTAGCGTCGAGGTTAGTGCTGGAGAGGCTGAATACGGGTGGAGTGGTGGGTTTACTGGAGTAGAGTGGAGGGCTGTGTGTTTAGCTGGAGAGGATGAATACGGGTGGAGTGGTGGGTTTACTGGAGTAGAGCGGAGGGCTGTGTGTTTAGCTGGAGAGGATGAATACGGGTGGAGCGGTGGGTTTTCTGGAGTAGAGTGGAGGGCTGTGTGTTTAGCTGGAGAGGATGAATACGGGTGGAGTGGTGGGTTTACTGGAGTAGAGCGGAGGGCTGTGTGTGTTTAGAATACGGGTGGAGTGGTGGGCTGAATACGGGTGGAGTGGTGGGTTTACTGGAGTAGAGCGGAGGGCTGTGTGTTTAGATGGAGAGGCTGAATACGGGTGGAGTGGTGGGTTTACTGGAGTAGAGCGGAGGGCTGTGTGTTTAGATGGAGAGGCTGAATACGGGTGGAGTCGGCGGCGAGCGTGCTGTGTTATGGTTCTTGGAGTGACCCTGCTGATGGAGTGATGGGGTGATGAACGTGCAGGCTGGTTGTTCTGTATGATGTAAGAGGGAGAACAGGCCGCGCTGTTCTTATCGGTACGGTAACCAGGTCGGTTCTATCAGCTGGCGTTCACCGGTTATGACCCAGATACGGCAGACCCGGTCATATTCCACACCGCTAACCTGCTTCACCGTGTCCCTCAGCCGGAGCTCCCTGTGCGTGCGTCCCTGCGCGTGGGTGTCTCTCTCTGTGTCTCTGTGTATGTCTCTCTCTCTCTCTCTCTCTCTCTCTCTCTCTCTCTCTCTCTCTCTCTGTCTCTCTCTCTCTCTCTGTCTGTCTGTCTGTCTGTCTGTCTGTCTGTCTGTCTGTCTGTGTCCCTCATCAAATGAATACAGTCACAAACACCTGTATCCAGAAGAAACCTGCCCACAGGTGAGTCATGCTGTTATGGCCAGCACCATCGGCCCTCACACCACGTCACCAGTGACAAGTCCCGCTTTAGTCTTGGTGGAGACGACCAAACACGGCGGCCCGACGCCATACTGAGAGACAGACTTCTGTATGTGTAGCTCAATAAATATTGATCATATCAGTCTAATTTTATCATCAGGTATTGATCCTGGTCACCTTTATCCTCCTTCCCCACACCACCGCACTCCCACACCTCCTTCTGGGTGGAGCTGTTACTTTAGGTAGTGGGTGTGTTTCAGCTTTTACCGGCCAGTTTCGCCTCAGTGCTCGGTTTTCCCGCGCGCTGCTGTGGGGTCACGTGTCCCTCCTGCCATAAAGACGTTTCATTAGAATCACATACCGGATGCCTGAACTGAAGCCCCACTGCCTGCTTTATTTCCCTCACTGAACATTCCTCTCCCCGGGCACCGCTACAGTTCACCCCACCCTCTCCGAAGAAGACATGGCTGCCCCCCTCAGGTACATACGTGTCTCATTTCATCGACCTCCTTACCACCTCACCGCTTCTGTCCAGGAATGAAGCCGTGCTGAAGACGTCCTGCTGGGAATTCAGAACATTCCTTCAGTGTGACGTACTTCCGAGTGAAGCAGGAAGCAGCTTTGGAAGCAGGCTGCCCAGATGGGACGTGATTTGATTCTTTGGGACTGAATTGGATGCTGGGAATGTCCCAGAATGAAAAATAATAAATACTAATAACCAGCGTCCGTACCACGCGCCTGTCCTGCAGCAGGGGCTCAGGGGACATCACCAGACGTCAGATGGCGTTTAGAGACAGCAGAAGTCACCACATAGGAAACGGTATGACCGGGAAAACCCGGAGCAGATTTCAGCTTGGCTGTCCTGCAGCCTTGTCCCTCCTGCAGACAGTTCAACTTCCAAGCTTAAACACACCACAGGAGCCGGCACGTCCCCGGCGTGTCCCCGGCGTGTCCCCGGCGTGTCCCCGGCGCGTCCCCGGCACGTCCCCGGCGCGTCCCCGGTGCGTGTGCGGTGAATGTGTCCGCCGTGTGTTAACAGCATGCATGCTAAGTTGCGGGTAACGTGAGGAACATGCAGACGGGTGGTTCTAGATGATGTAAGAGGGAGAACAGGTCGTGGTGTTCTTATCAGTGCATTAACAGTGCGGTTCTATCAGCTGCCGTTCACCAGTAACGCCCCGGACGCCGGTGCGTATCGGAGCCGGTCAGGGTTTACAGCACCAGATGGTCTCGGCTGGAGCTCTGCTGCTCACGGACCTTCTCCCACGTCTTCAGTTGCGCTGTGTACACTGTAGGTCCAGGAGTGTCCAGACGGAACCCTCACCTACTGTAAGGTGTGTCACTGTGGGCCGCTTAGGTCACCTTCCCCACCTCCCAGCGTATTAACCCCCTCAGCAGTGGAGCAGGTGATGGAGGAGTTGTGGTGATCCAGAACTGATCACCCGACAACAGACCTCACTAATGGTCAATCAAATCCTCACAGCAAAAATCTTTTACATCCCAGCACTGCAGTGACACTGACCCACTCACACCAGCACCACACACACTAACACTCCACCACTGTCAGTGTCACTGCAGTGCTGAGAATGATCCACCACCCACATACTACCTGCTCTGTGGGGGTCCTGTGGGGGTCCTGTGGGGGTCCTGACCATTGAAGAACAGGGTAATACAGTACACAGAGAAACAGATGGACTACAGTCTGGACCTGTACACCTACAGAGTGTCCTGTATGGACGGTGGAGCTGATGGAGGGGACAGTGGGTGGAGATACAGGGAGGTGCTTAATGACCTAAAATATGATCAGGTTGGAGGTCATCCAATACCAATCGATCAACAAACTGCAGGCGGGCAGCGACGTTCCTTTAGGAGAGCAGTGAGGTTCTCCTTCCAGCCCTGCCGTGCTCCCCACTGCTGATGGTGGACTCATCCACATTAGCCACTGGGGCCTTTAGCTGATTAGACGTTCTCCTGGGTTCCATTGTGACCTTGGAGTCTCTCTTGCACTTGGAGTGACCTTTGCTGGTGGTCCACTCCTGGGGAGGGTAACGGTGGTCCTGGGCCTCCTCCATCTGTACCCAGTCTGTCTGACTGTGGATGGTGTTGTCCAAACTCTTTAGAGGTGGTTCTGGAACCTTCTCCAGCCTAATGAACATTAGTAGCTCTTCTTCTGGGGTTCCTCAGAAACCTCCGAGGTTGGCTCCCTGATACCCCTCCGAGGTTGGTTCCCTGATTCCCCCTCCGCGGTTGGTTCCCTGATACCCCTCCGCGGTTGGTTCCCTGATACCCCTCCGCGGTTGGTTCCCTGATACCCCTCCGCGGTTGGTTCCCTGATTCCCCCTCCGCGGTTGGTTCCCTGATTCCCCCTCCGCGGTTGGTTCCCTGATACCCCTCCGCGGTTGGTTCCCTGATTCCCCTCCGAGGTTGGTTCCCTGATACCCCCTCCGCGGTTGGTTCCCTGATACCCCCTCTGCGGTTGGTTCCCTGATTCCCCCTCTGCGGTTGGTTCCCTGATTCCCCCTCCGCGGTTGGTTCCCTGATACCCCTCCGCGGTTGGTTCCCTGATTACCCCTCCGAGGTTGGTTCCCTGATACCCCTCCGCGGTTGGTTCCCTGATACCCCCTCCGCGGTTGGTTCCCTGATTCCCCCTCCGAGGTTGGTTCCCTGATACCCCCTCCGAGGTTGGTTCCCTGATACCCCCTCCGAGGTTGGTTCCCTGATTCCCCCTCTGCGGTTGGTTCCCTGATACCCCTCCGCGGTTGGTTCCCTGATACCCCCTCCGCGGTTGGTTCCCTGATACCCCCTCCGAGGTTGGTTCCCTGATACCCCTCCGAGGTTGGTTCCCTGATACCCCTCCGAGGTTGGTTCCCTGATACCCCCTCCGCGGTTGGTTCCCTGATACCCCCTCCGCGGTTGGTTCCCTGATACCCCCTCCGAGGTTGGTTCCCTGATACCCCTCCGCGGTTGGTTCCCTGATTCCCCCTCTGCGGTTGGTTCCCTGATTCCCCCTCTGCGGTTGGTTCCCTGATTCCCCCTCTGCGGTTGGTTCCCTGATTCCCCTCCGAGGTTGGTTCCCTGATTCCCCCTCTGCGGTTGGTTCCCTGATTCCCCTCCGAGGTTGGTTCCCTGATACCCCTGCGCGGTTGGTTCCCTGATTCCCCTCCGAGGTTGGTTCCCTGATACCCCTGCGCGGTTGGTTCCCTGATTCCCCTCCGCGGTTGGTTCCCTGATTCCCCTCCGAGGTTGGTTCCCTGATACCCCTGCGCGGTTGGTTCCCTGATTCCCCTCCGCGGTTGGTTCCCTGATTCCCCTCCGAGGTTGGTTCCCTGATTCCCCTCCGAGGTTGGTTCCCTGATTCCCCTCCGAGGTTGGTTCCCTGATACCCCTCCGCGGTTGGTTCCCTGATACCCCTCCGAGGTTGGTTCCCTGATACCCCTCCGCGGTCGTGTGTTTATTACACCGCTTGGTAAACAGCTGCTGGCTGGGCGCTGTGGCCTTAGCTTTCTGTCAATCATACACAGCCCCCCAGACGATCCCTCTCCTCGCTCCACATCCGGATTCAACCGGTCGGACGAGTAGATACAAACAGGCGGCCTGCTGTAAGCGATAACCTCCGCACACGCCTCCTCCACACACACGCGCGTATGTACTGTATATACACATGCTCGCGCGCACACACGTTCCACAGCCTGATTTAGCCAGTAAGACGAGACATGCTGCTGACTGGCGGTCGTCAACCGCACCCCCCAGCCCACCTCCCTCACCCAGTGGCGGCCCACCGCTCAACAGAATAACACTGCTGGAAAACTTGGCTGATGCAAAGAAGACCTGCTATTGCTCCTGTCACTCACACACTCCCTACAGCAACACACGGGTGTGTGGAGGTGTGTGTGTTTGGGTGTGTGGAGGTGTGTATGTGTGTGTGTGTGAGTGTGTGTGTGTTTGGGTGTGTGGAGGTGTGTGTGTGTGTGTGTGTGTGTGTGTGTGTGTGTGTTTGGGTGTGTGGAGGTGTGTGTGTGTGAGTGTGTGTGTGTGTTTGGGTGTGTGGAGGTGTGTGTGTGTGTGTGTTTGGGTGTGTGGAGGTGTGTGTGTGTGTGTGTGTGGAGGTGTGTGTGTGTGTGTGTGTGTGTGTGTAGTAGCGGGTTCACAGTGAATACTCATCGTTTATTAGAGTGTGATGGTGGAGCCCTGGGTAATTGGTTTAAGGAGAGAGAGAGAGAGAGAGAGAGAGACAAAAAGAGAAAAGAAGGGATATGAGCAGAGAGAGGGAGAGACAGACAGACAGAGAGAGAGAGAGAGAGAGAGAGAGAGAGAGAGAAACAGACAGAGAGAGGGAGAGACAGACAGACAGACAGAGAGAGAGAGAGAGAGAGAGAGAAACAGACAGAGAGAGGGAGAGACAGACAGACAGAGAGAGAGAGAAAGAGAGAGAGAGAGAAACAGAGACAGAGAGAGATTATTTATTATTATATTATAAATCTGTGATTTACCTGCGAGTACCTGTGGGTGGGTTACCTGTGAGTTAGGTACCTGTGGCTGAGTTACCTGCGGGGTACCTGTGAGTGAGGTACCTGTGGCTGTGTTACCTGCGGGGTACCTGTGAGTGAGGTACCTGTGGCTGAGTTACCTGTGGGGTACCTGTGAGTGAGGTACCTGTAAGTGAGTTACCTGTGGGGTACCTGTGAGTGAGGTACCTGTAGGTGAGTTACCTGTAAATTAGGTACCTGTGGCTGAGTTACCTGTGGGGTACCTGTGAGTGAGGTACCTGTAAGTGAGTTACCTGTGGGGTACCTGTGAGTGAGGTACCTGTAAGTGAGTTACCTGTGGGGTACCTGTGAGTGAGGTACCTGTAGGTGAGTTACCTGTAAATTAGGTACCTGTGGCTGAGTTACCTGTGGGGTACCTGTGAGTGAGGTACCTGTAGGTGAGTTACCTGTGGGGTACCTGTGAGTGAGTTACCTGTGAGTGAGGTACCTGTGGGTTACTCCTCTGTCTTTATCCCTGTAGTGCCCGTAGGCCATCATGAGAGCCTGATACGTTGGTGATACGTAGTTAGCATGATGCTAACAGGTGCGTGTTGGTTTTGATGTTTACACTGCTTCCCTTTAGCCTCGTATCTCCAGCGCCTAACGCCCATCAGACCTGGGTCGGCATGCGGAGTGTGTTTGGTGCCAGGCAGATTTGGTTTTCCAGGGAAACTGGTTACCACCCCCCACGACCCACTGTGACCCTCGGCCTCAGTCACCGTGACCTTGAGTTAGCGATAAGGGAAAGGACAGCGGCGTGTTAGGTAAGTGTGTGTGGGGGGGGAAGCACGCTCTCTGGTTTGGCAGCCAGGCGAGCTGATAAAGCCGTTACCGAACACACAGGAGCCGCTGTAGTGTGGACAGGGTCAGGATAAGGTGAGGGGACCGTGTGGAATGATCTGGGATTCTAATGGAGCGTGATCCGATTGTTGATCCGAGTCAGTTACAGATAGACACTCTCTAACCACACTGCTGACTCACACTGCAGCCAGCGTGTTCTAGACACGTTCTACAGATAGATGAGACAAAACTGGAACTTCTTAACCAACACCAACACCAACACCAACAGCTCAGCCCATCTGTGGAGCACGGTGGAGGGAGCATGGTGGTTCGGAGCTGCTGTGCCTCCTGAGGGTCTGTACACTGTAAGATCGTAGAGAGAGAGCCACAGGTTATCACAGTCCAGGTTCTCTTACGGGTTCCTCAGTGTGCTCAGTAACAGACACATTTACATTTACGGCATTTAGCTGGCGCTCTTATCCAGAGCGACTTACAGGGTTAATCATATTACAGGTGGGCCAGTGTGGTGTTGGGAGTCTTACCTACAGACTCTTACTGGTGTAGCACAGCACAGATACGAACCCCAGTCTCCCACGTGTGGTGTTATCTGCTGAGCTACACCAACCACCGAACACACACACACTCACCCACACACACAGAGAGACTTTCCCTGTTATTCCGGTCACAGTCCAAAGATTACTGTACCAGGAAAACTCGGAAAACCAGGAAAACATTCATTTATTCATTTCTCACTACATAACCTGCATGAAATATACACAGTATATCTAACCGGAGAGGAGAGAAACGATCTCCTCTCCTCCTCTCCTTTCTCTCCTCTCTCTCCTCTCCTTCCCTTTTCTTCTCCTCCTCTCTCTCCTCTCTCTCCTCTCTCTCCTTTCTCTCCTCTCCTTTCCTTTTCTTCTCTCTTCTCCTCCTCTCTCTCCTCTCTCTCCTGTGTGTGAGTGTGTGTGTGTAAATATATGTGTGTGTGTGTGAGAGAGAGAGAGAGAGAGAGAGAGAGAGAGAGAGAGAGAGAGAGAGAGAGAGAGACTCTGTCCTGTCCGATCAGTCTGTTATCTCCTCCTCTCTCTCCTGTGTGTGTGTGTAAATATGTGTGTGTGTGTATGGGTGCGGTGTGTGTGTGTGTGTGTGTGTATATGAGAGAGAGAGAGAGAGAGAGAGAGAGAGAGACTCTGTCCTGTCCGATCGGTCTGTTATCTCCTCCTGGCTGTCTCAGTAGGAGGTGCTGCTGTGTGTTAGTCTGCGAGGCCGCTGTGACTCTAAAGATAGCAGGACTGTAGACTGACGGTGGTGCACGTTCCTGGCAGGTGATCACCTGATGAGTCTAAGACACAGAGTGCAGCAGAGGGAACCAGGTCAGGAACCCAGCTGGACTAAACTGAACCCGTATGGAACACTGGTAGTGGTTCTGACGGGCTGCTGTTCTTTAGGTGTGTGTTCTCAAATGTCTACCAGTGCACTCTGGGCCAGCTGGAACTCCTGAGGCCTGCTGTTATTAGTAAACGGGGGTCCTTTTGGGGGTCCTTTGGGGGTCCTTTGGAGGTCCTTTGGAGGTCCTTTGGGGGTCCTTTTGATGGCCCTCTGGGGGTCCTTTGAGGGCCCTTTGGGGGTCCTTTGGGGGTCCTTTTGGATGCCCTGAATGTCTCAAAATCTAAATCCTGGCGGTCCCTGAAAATAAACATATCTGCCTCGGGGGGGCGCTGTAGCTGGCCGGTTAACCCAGTTGATCCTTTACAGACTAGCAACTGTAACTATGGGCGGGATTCCTCTAAAACCCTATATAACGTTCCGCAGTGTGTTTTCCACAGTTTTCCGGAGAGCTCGGAGTACGGACTGGATTACTACTGGTCCTTTGGACATGGAGGCAGAGTAGGAGGCGACAGGTAAGATCTCAGGTATGTGTGGAAGCCTCTGACGCTGGAGCAGCCCGTGAGGGGCCCTGCAGTGCCCGGGGCCGTCCCGCGAGTAAAAGCCGAGGTACTTTATTGGAATGTCGCCAGTACAGCTGATACTCAGTAAAAGACCATCTTTACTGGGATTTGATCACCTCTGTCCCAGCTGCGTCTGCAGCGCCCCTCATGGTTCAACTCTGCTCAGACCGGGAATCTACACCATGTGGTCGAAGGTATGTCCAGAGCCGAACTCTGGCGGTAGTCTGGGTCGTCCTGAGGGGCGCAGTGACCGCGACCCCGCCTCCGGGTGTACTGGAACGCTGAAGGTGAGCCAGGCCGTATCTGCAGTGTCGGAGTTTACAAAGGCTTGACTGGACTGTCTAAGCTTCCTGGGAGAGCGGAGGGTGGCATTCAAGGTTTGGAAAATAGAGAACAGTAACTGAACCGGGTTCCAGAGTGTAGAACAATGGTGCTAATATTATCTAGTTCCGTTCCGTTGGGACCTCAACAACCGCTCACTCTGATTGGTCAGAAGGAGCCCGTGTTGTAATATATGCTGTGTAATCTGCAGACCACAGGGTGATACGAGAGAGGGGGCGGAGTCTAGCGGGTCCTAAGCTGTGTACACTGGAGACGTATACCACCATCACTCCCGAAGGAACGAATGTTTTGGAATTCCCAACATTCCCATCATAAAGTCATATAATAAACCTGCAGGAATTTGGTCTGTCTTGTTTCGCTCTCGCTCTCTCTCTCGCTTGCTCTCTCTCTACCTCTCTCTCTCACTCTCTCTCTCTCTCTCTCTCTCTCTCTCTCTCTCTCTCTCACGCTCACTCTCTCACGCTCTCTCTCTCTCTCTCGCTCACGCTCTCTCTCTCTCACGCTCACGCTCTCTCTCTCGCTCTTTCTCTACCTCGCTCTCTCTCGCGCTCTCTCTCTCTCTCTCTCTCTCTCTCTCGCTCTCTCTCTCTTGCACTACTCGTGCACGCTGCATGTGTTGGGGGACTTGTGTGTTCAGCAGAACTGAGGTTGTGTGTTCAGTGGTGTGGATCACTGTTCCAGTGATGGAGTAGGGAATGAGCTGAAACTGTGGGAATCCTGTAGGAACAGAGGGACTGGGCCGTGAGGAACGTGCCCTCCGCTGAGCTGCGTATCTGAGACTCTCCCACATGTTTTCGTATGTTTTGGCACCCTCAGATGAACTCTGCTGACATCAGCAACACCCAAACATGCAGGCTCTGATATTTATGCTGGTCCCAGCAGAGTGAGGGCATCACAGCACCAGGCATGCTCCGCACCGCCAGCAGGAAAACTGTGAGGGGGGAGGAGCCGAGTCCAGGTGAGCATACTGTACGAGTGTTGATATGATGATCAGAAGGGTAGGTGATTCTCGGAACGCTGTGGAACGTCAGTGAGGAGGTTCCAGTAAGGTTAATAAGGTAGTGAAGTTCTCCTGTCTGATTAAAGTCTAATAATGCTGAACATGAATTAGACACGCCTCCTGGTGAGCTGTGTTCCATGTTCCGCTCCAGGTTCTCCTGGTCCAGGGTCAGTGCTGACCACACGGTAGGTGTTTCTAATAAAGTGGCCTGGGAGTCTAACTGTTACTGTGCCAGGCTTGTACGCCTGACCGGGCCGTTCGGAGTGCTGTGCGTGGGGTCGGTTATAGTGGTGGCTATCTGGAGTGTTGTGTTCCACTGGGGCTTCAGGGTTCAGGGTTCTATCTGCTCCTGATTGGTGCTTCAGATCACATGTGCAGATCTGACCAGTGGAGGACAAAGTACACAAACCCTGTACCTGAGTTACAGTAGACCCCCCCAGGGTAAACACCTCCAGTGTCCGCGTCAGCTCCTCCGTTTATACCTCCACTGGAGTAACAGTACTAAAGTATGTACCTTCAGATGTACTTAAGTATGGAGAGTAACAGTACTAAAGTATGTACCTTCAGATGTACTTAAGTATGGAGAGTACCAGTACTAAAGTATGTACCTTCAGATGTACTTAAGTATGGAGAGTATCAGTACTAAAGTATGTATCTTCAGATGTACTTAAGTATGGAGAGTATCAGTACTAAAGTATGTATCTTCAGATGTACTTAAGTATGGAGAGTACCAGTACTAAAGTATGTACCTTCAGATGTACTTAAGTATGGAGAGTACCAGTACTAAAGTATGTACCTTCAGATGTACTTAAGTATGGAGAGTATCAGTACTAAAGTATGTATCTTCAGATGTACTTAAGTATGGAGAGTAACAGTACTAAAGTATGTACCTTCAGATGTACTTAAGTATGGAGAGTAACAGTACTAAAGTATGTACCTTCAGATGTACTTAAGTATGGAGAGTACCAGTACTAAAGTATGTACTTCAGATGTACTGAAGTATGGAGAGTACCAGTACTAAAGTATGTACCTTCAGATGTACTTAAGTATGGAGAGTAACAGTACTAAAGTATGTACCTTCAGATGTACTTAAGTATGGAGAGTACCAGTACTAAAGTATGTACCTTCAGATGTACTTAAGTATGGAGAGTATCAGTACTAAAGTATGTATCTTCAGATGTACTTAAGTATGGAGAGTATCAGTACTAAAGTATGTATCTTCAGATGTACTTAAGTATGGAGAGTACCAGTACTAAAGTATGTACCTTCAGATGTACTTAAGTATGGAGAGTACCAGTACTAAGGATGGTACCTTCAGATGTACTTAAAGTATGGAGAGTATCAGTACTAAAGTATGTACCTTCAGATGTACTTAAGTATGGAGAGTAACAGTACTAAAGTATGTACCTTCAGATGTACTTAAGTATGGAGAGTACCAGTACTAAAGTATGTACTTCAGATGTTCTGTAAAGTATGGAGAGTACCGTCATTAAGTAAGTATGTATCTTCAGATGTACTTTAAGTATGGAGAGTAACAGTACTAAAGTATGTACCTTCAGATGTACTTAAGTATGGAGAGTACCAGTACTAAAGTATGTACCTTCAGATGTACTTAAGTATGGAGAGTACCAGTACTAAAGTATGTACCTTCAGATGTACTTAAGTATGGAGAGTATCAGTACTAAAGTATGTATCTTCAGATGTACTTAAGTATGGAGAGTATCAGTACTAAAGTATGTGCCTTCAGATGTACTTAAGTATGGAGAGTACCAGTACTAAAAGTATGTACCTTCAGATGTACTTAAGTATGGAGAGTAGCGGTACTAAAGTATGTACCTTCAGATGTACCTTCAGATGTACTTAAGTATAGAGAGTAACAGTACTAAAGTATGTACCTTCAGATGTACTTAAGTATGGAGAGTACCAGTACTAAAGTATGTACCTTCAGATGTACTTAAGTATGGAGAGTACCAGTACTAAAGTATGTACCTTCAGATGTACTGAAGTATGGAGAGTACCAGTACTAAAGTATGTACCGTACTTCAGTATGTACTGAAGTATGGAGAGTATACCAGTACTAAAGTATGTACCTTCAGATGTAATTACGGAAGTATGGAGAGTACCAGTACTAAAGTATGTACCTTCAGATGTACTTAAGTATGGAGAGTACCAGTACTAAAGTATGTACCTTCAGATGTACTTAAGTATGGAGAGTACCAGTACTAAAGTATGTCCCTTCAGATGTACTGAAGTATGGAGAGTACCAGTACTAAAGTATGTCCCTTCAGATGTACTTAAGTATGGAGAGTACCAGTACTAAAGTATGTACCTTCAGATGTACTTAAGTATGGAGAGTACCAGTACTAAAGTATGTACCTTCAGATGTACTTAAGTATGGAGAGTACCAGTACTAAAGTATGTACTTCAGATGTACTGAAGTATGGAGAGTACCAGTACTAAAGTATGTCCCTTCAGATGTACTTAAGTATGGAGAGTACCAGTACTAAAGTATGTACCTTCAGATGTACTTAAGTATGGAGAGTAACAGGAGCATGGTTTATTAGGGCTCTAATGTTCTATTATCATTTCTGGAACAGGACTCTTCATCAGCTCAGTGTAGGTGTAGAGACTCTAGTGTCTCTCAGTCCACCAGTCTTTAATAGAAGCTCGTTCATTAGTCCCACACTGACGTCTATTCACATCATCAGCATCTGTTTCTACACCACATGGGCCGAGAGGGAGGACCATCCACTTCCTGACTGTTTACATGGTAGTGTGTAAAGTTCACTGTCAATCTCAGACCCAGTTGGTGGAAGTACAAGGTAGGTGTTTCTAATAAAGTGGCCAGGGAGTCTAAGTGTACTGTACCAGGTTTGTACGCCTGAACAGGAACAAAACTGGAGTCTGTCTGATCCCGAATCTGTGGTGCTGTAGATGGTGTTCGGTGTTGGTGCTGTAGATGGTGTTCGGTGTTGGTGCTGTAGATGGTGTTCGGTGTTGGTGCTGTAGATGGTGTTCGGTGTCGGTGCTGTAGATGGTGTTCAGTGTTGGTGCTGTAGATGGTGTTCGGTGTTGGTGCTGTAGATGGTGTTCGGTGTTGGTGCTGTAGATGGTGTTCGGTGTTGGTGCTGTAGATGGTGTTCAGTGCTGGTGCTGTAGATGGTGTTCAGTGCTGGGGCTGTAGATGGTGTTCAGTGCTGGGGCTGTAGATGGTGTTCAGTGCTGGTGCTGTAGATGGTGTTCAGTGCTGGGGCTGTAGATGGTGTTCGGTGTCGGTGCTGTAGATGGTGTTCGGTGTCGGTGCTGTAGATGGCTGTTCAGTGTCGGTGCTGTAGATGGCTGTTCAGTGTCGGTGCTGTAGATGGTGTTCAGTGACGGTGCTGTAGATGGTGTTCAGTGACGGTGCTGTAGATGGTGTTCGGTGTCGGTGCTGTAGATGGTGTTTGGTGTCGGTGCTGTAGATGGTGTTTGGTGTCGGTGCTGTAGATGGTGTTTGGTGTCGGTGCTGTAGATGGTGTTTGGTGACGGTGCTGTAGATGGTGTTTGGTGACGGTGCTGTAGATGGTGTTCAGTGTTGGTGCTGTAGATGGTGTTCAGTGTCGGTGCTGTAGATGGTGTTCAGTGACGGTGCTGTAGATGGTGTTCAGTGACGGTGCTGTAGATGGTGTTCGGTGTCGGTGCTGTAGATGGTGTTCGGTGTCGGTGCTGTAGATGGTGTTCGGTGTCGGTGCTGTAGATGGTGTTCGGTGTCGGTGCTGTAGATGGTGTTCGGTGTCGGTGCTGTAGATGGTGTTCGGTGACGGTGCTGTAGATGGTGTTCAGTGTCGGTGCTGTAGATGGTGTTCAGTGCTGGTGCTGTAGATGGCTGTTCAGTGTCGGTGCTGTAGATGGTGTTCAGTGACGGTGCTGTAGATGGTGTTCGGTGTCGGTGCTGTAGATGGTGTTCAGTGACGGTGCTGTAGATGGTGTTCGGTGTCGGTGCTGTAGATGGTGTTCGGTGTCGGTGCTGTAGATGGTGTTCCCGGTGTCGGTGCTTGTAGATGGTGTTCGGTGTCGGTGCTCGCGGAGGGGGTTAGATGGTGTTCGGTGTCGGTGCTGTAGATGGTGTTCGGTGTCGGTGCTGTAGATGGTGTTCGGTGTCGGTGCTGTAGATGGTGTTCGGTGTCGGTGCTGTAGATGGTGTTCAGTGACGGTGCTGTAGATGGTGTTCAGTGTCGGTGCTGTAGATGGTGTTCAGTGTCGGTGCTGTTATGGTTCTGTGCAGCTTGAGTGTAATCAGATGTGTAGCCGACCTCCGTCAGACAGGCCTGGACACTCCCTCCTGAAGCTCCATCACAGCCACGGTACAGCACAGTATCCCTGTCTCCCTCTCGCGGAGGGGCTCAACGGTCCCTCTCTCTCTCCCGCTCTCTCTCTCTCCCGCTCTCTCTCTCTCTGTGTCTCTCTCTCTCTCTCTCTCTCCTCTCTCTCTCTCTCCTCCCCCTCTCCTCTCTCTCTCCATCCATTTCTCTCTATCTCTCTCTCTCTGTCCTCCCCCTCGTCTCTCTCTCTACTAATCTCTCATCTCTCTCTCTCTCTCTCCCTCCCTCTCTCTCTCTCTCCTCTCATCTCTCCTCTCTCTCTCCTCTCTCTCTCTCTCTCTCTCTCCCTCCTGCTCGATCTCCTCTCTCTCTCTCTCTCTCCTCTCTCTCTCTTTCTCCTTCTCTCTCTCTCTCTCTCTTCTCTCTCTCCCCTCCTCTCTCTCTCTCTCTCTTTCTCCTCCTCCCTCCTCTCTCTCTCTCTCTCTCCTCCCCCCCCACCCCTCTCTCTCTCTCTCCTCTCTCTCTCTTCCTCTCCCTCTTTCTTTCTCTCCTCTCTCTCTCTCTCGAAGGCTCTCTCTCTCGCTCTCTCTCCCCTTTCTTTTCTCTCTCTCTCTCTCTCCCTCTCTCTTCTCTTCTCTAGGTCCTCTCCCCTCTCTTCTTCTCTCTCTCTCTCTCCCTCCCCTTTCTCTCTCTCTCTCTCTCTCCCCCTTTCTTTCTCTCTCTCTCTCTCTCTCTCTCTCTCTTTTCTCCCCCCCGCTCTCTCTCTCTCCCCCTTTCTTTCTCTCTCTCTCTCTCTCTCTCTCTCCCCCTTTCTTTCTCTCTCTCTCTCTCTCTTTTCTCCCCCCCTCTCTCTCTCTCTCTCTCTCCCCCTTTCTTTCTCTCTCTCTCTCTCCCGCTCTCTCTCTCTGAGTGTGAAATATTACAGCAGCCCGTCGTGCCGCTCTTATCCAGCTGCATTCATAATTCATCACCCTCATAATGTCTTTCCCGTCTTCGTTTGATGTAAACAAAACTGCGTCGGATGCGGCGACGGCACCGGCTGGCATAATTCCACATTTATTTATTTATTTATTTGTTTGTTTGTATATTTATACTCCCCAATCCCCCAACCCCCCTGCCCCCGCTTCCCTCCCGTGAGGTGTTGGGACGGATTTCGCTTCCATGATTCGCCGGAGAAAGCTCCTCTCAATCGCAGCAGCGGATCCTCGCCGTCCTGAATTATGTATGACCACATTCCGCCCAACGTCACGCGCAGGAGAGCCAGAACTCAGGCGGCCTTTGTTCCAGCATCAGACGAAGTGGGTCGGAGACAGCGGGAGCGGGACTAGGAGCGAGACCAGTCTTCCAAATCTGAGGACACGTTAGCATGTGCAGACAGTAAACACCGGCACCGTGGTCTGCTAATGCAGCGTTAGCATTAGCACACCGTGCAGTCGTTCGGTAACGTCTGTAATAAAGGACTTGTATAATAAAGGTCACGCAGCTTCAGGTCATCCGCACATCCGCCTTCGGGGTGGAGCAAATCCATAATCCGTGATCCTGAGTGACTCCCATAATGAATGATCTCCTGGGAACGGAGCAGCCCGGTGAGCCGCCCGCTCTGTGGACCCTGGGAGGGGTCAGCGGAGAACGGCCAGACTGGCTGCACTCAGGTAACCACTCTGTAGGACGGTGGGGCAGAAAAGTCTCCCAGAACACCTCCACCCTCAACCTACAGCAGCAGAAGACCACGTCAGGTTCCTCTTCTGTCAGGCGAGGTCAGAAAGCCGAGGCTGCAGTGGACACAGACTCAGCTGGACAGCTGGCGATGGAGAAACGTGAGGAGTCTGGATTTCAGAGGAGGCTTCGGATGGTGGGGTCGGAACTTTGTGCCACCAGCATGAATCCATGGACCCCACCAGTCCAGGCTGGTGGAGGTGGTGTGACGGTGTGGGGGACTGCCTGGCGGACCACGGTCTGTTTGAGTCATGCTGCTGACCATGTTCGTCCAATCAGACCACAGTTCTCTACCGGCGTCCTCCAGCATGAAGATGCTCCGTGTCCACTCAGACTGCTTCCAGGAACATGAAGCTCAGTGTTCCTCCCAAGTAGCCGGATCGGAATTCAGCAGAGCTGTCGGGAACGGGAAGTTCAGCTGGAAGACTGCAGGGGGTGCTAATGCAGTCCCATCAGCCTGGACCGGAATCCCAGGAATGTTTCCAGCATCTTGTGGAATCCATGCCATGCACAAATGAGGCTCCTGTCCGTCCTCTCCAGCCTGAATGGAAGGCTTCCCGCAGGAAACTGAGAAACGTTCCCGGTCTTCTTCTTTGTTTGCAGTGTGGTTTAGCAAACGCAGCGCTGCCCCCTAGTGCTCAGACGATTTCTAAGGTCTGTAGTACGGCAACTGACATCAGGGGTGAGATTTTCGTGGGTGGGCCTGGGGATAGAAGGTGGGGGGTGGGGAGTGTTTGGGGTGGACAGTGTGAGGGACACTCCAGGGAACGCTGTGGGGACATGCCTCATGAGGATTCAGGTTCGCCAGCTTTGTAGAATCGCTGAGAGATGGGGAGTGCGGTGTGAGGTTTGGCCCGAGTTGTGCGATTCTAGCGGTCAGTGTTCAGTTGAGTTGGTGGTCCTGCTATGGCGGGTCTGGATCTCGGTTCTGAGATCCGATGGTGCTCTAGTCCCTCAGTCCTGCTCCTAACCCGGGGCAGTCTGCCGCGGGCCTCATTTCTCCGGCTGTTACAGGCGGCGGGAGGCCGAGGGTTTATTGGGCTCGGGGTAGAAGCAGGTTAGCCCAGTAAACCAGCCGGATGCGGGGCACTGCAGGGCTTTTGGGGAACGGGGTTAGGCGTCTCATTGGAGAAGAGTCAGAGCGGAGTGTGAGTGGGCGGGGCTTGATGTGGTTTTTTGATGACATCACAGAAACGGTGAACTGATCGAGGGATAGAGAGGTTCCCCCACAAAGGTAACCCTTTGATGTTCAGCTTTAAATTTATTGATTTGATTTAGTTATTTATTACAGCTGCAGGTAACTCTCTCTCTCTCTCTCTCTCTCTCTGTCTCTCTGTCTCTCTCTCTCTCTCTGTCTCTCCCTCTCTCTCTCTCTCTCTCTCTCTCTCTCTCTCTCTCTCTCTCTCTCTCTCTCTCTCTCTCTCTCTCTCTCATCTCTCTCTCTCCTCTCCCTCGTCTCTCTCCTCTCCCTCGTCTCTCTCTCTCTCTGTCTCTCTCTCTCTCTCCTCCTCTCTCTCTCTCTGTCTCTCCCCTCTCTCTGTCTCCTCTCTCTCTCTCTCATCTCTCTCTCTGCTCCTCTCATCTCCGCAGATCTCTGTGTCTCTTCACCTTAACTCTCCTCCTCCTGGAAGCTGATCTTTCTCTCTCTCTCTCTTGGCTGTGTGCCTCCAGCAGGTTGAGCTGCTAATTAAACTAATTTAATCAATTAAACTAATTTAATCAATTAACCAATTAAATTAGTTTCCTGGTCGCTGCGGCGCCGGACAGAAAGGGCCGTTTTGAAGGGGGTGCGGTTGCGTAACTCCGTCGGCATGGCGATGGAATCTCCCTCCATGGAGACACTGATGGATTTGTTGCCGTGGCAGCCGGAGCCGCCCACTGACATTCCATCCTGTCTCCGCCTGATACGAGACCCTGGCAACCGCTCCGACTGCTGTCGCTGCTGTGTGTGTGTGAGAGTGTGTGTGTGTGAGAGTGTGTGTGTGTGAGAGTGTGTGTGTGTGTGTGTGTGTGAGAGTGTGTGTGAGAGTGTGTGTGTGAGAGTGTGTGTGTGTATGTGAGAGTGTGTGTGTGAGTGTGTGTGTGAGTGTGTCTGTGTGTGTGTGTGTGTGTGTGTGTGTGTGTCTCTGTGTGTGTGCGTGTGTGTCTCTGTGTGAGTGTGTGTGTGTCTCTGTGTGTGTGTGTGTGTGTGTGTGAGTGAGTGAGTGTGTGTATCTGTGTGTGTGTGTGTGTGTGTGTGTGTGTGTCTCTCTCTGTGTGTGTGTGTGTGTGTGTGTGTCTCTCTGTGTGTCTGTGTGTGTGTGTGTGTGTGTGTGTGTGTGTGTCTGTGTGAGAGTGTGTGTGTGTGTGAGAGTGTGTGTGTGTGAGTCTGTGTGTGTGTGTGTGTGTGTGTGTGTGTGTGTGTGTGTGTGTGTGTGTGTGAGAGTGTGTGTGTGTGTGAGAGTGTGTGTGTGTGAGTCTGTGTGTGTGTGTGTGTGTGTGTGTGTGTGTGTGTGTTCAGCCTTGGCTTTGTGCAGTCTGGGCATCTAGCCAAGGAGTTGGCCGACAGGGCCTCCTCACGCAGCTCTGCCAGGGGGACTGCGTGGGACAGCGGCAGACAGAGAGGGCCCTGTGAGCAAGCTCCACGAGAGGGCAGTCGGGGCATGGTGGCTCAGCAGCGGGACAGATTGGTCACACACACACGCGGAGAAACGAGAGGGAGGGAATAATTACCCCCCCCCTATCTCTCTCTCTCTCTCTCCCCCTCTATCTCTCTATCTCTCTCTCCCTCACCCTCTATCTCTCTCTCCCCCCCTCTATCTCTCTCTCCCTACCCTCTCTATCTCTCTCTCCCTCACCCTCTATCTCTCTCTCCCCCCCTCTATCTCTCTCTCCCTACCCTCTCTATCTCTCTCTCCCTCACCCTCTATCTCTCTCTCTCTCTCTCCCCCTCTCTCTCTCTCTCTCTCTCTCCCCCTCTCTCTCTCTCTCTCTCTCTCTCTCTCCCCCTCTATCTCTCTCTCTCTCTCCCCCTCTCTCTCTCTCTCTCTCTCTTCGTTCACCCCTCATCTTACTCGCTCATACTCTTCTTCACTCTCTATCTCTCTCTCTCATTCCCCCCTCTCTCTCTCTCTTCTCTCTCCCTCTCCTCTCCTCTCTCCCCCTCTCCTCCCTCATCTCTTCTCTCCTCTCTCTCCCCCCTCTCTCTCTCTCGTCTCACTCCCCTCCTCTCTCTCGCTCTCTCTCTCTCTCATCTCTCTCTTGCCCCTCTTCTCTCTCTCCTCACTTCTCTATCTCGTCTCTCCCCCCCCCCCTCCTATCTCTCTCTCACCCCTCTGAATCCCCTCTCTCTCTCTCTCTCTCTTTCCCCCTCTATCTCTCTCTCCCCCCTCTATCTCTCTCTCCCCTCCCCTCTATACTCTCTCTGTCTACCCCCCTCTATCTCTCTCTCACCCTCTATCTCTCTCTCTCTCTCTCCCTCACCCTCTATCTCTCTCTCCCCCCTCTATCTCTCTCTCCCTCACCTTCTCTATCTCTCTCTCCCCACCCTCTCTATCTCTCTCTCTCTCTCTCTTTGTCCTTGTTTTTTTTTTTTTTTTCTCTCTCTCATTTGCTCTCTTTTTCTCCTCTCCCCTTCCCCCTCTTTCTGTACTGCGAGGTCACAGTTATTGAAAATTCCTATCTGGCTAAATATGCTGACACACACACACACACTCTCACACACTCACACACACACTCACACACACACACACACACACACTCTCACACACTCACACACACACTCTCACACACACTCACACACACACACACACACACACACACACACTCACACACAGACACACACACACACACACACGTAGGCTGGAGTGTGATCTAATGCTGCTCCTGACTCCGATCATCTCCCGGTGCTGCTCCTCCTTCCATTAGCCGGACGCTGTGCCCCTCTCTGGACGCCCTGCAGCAGTAATAGATCGTAGATCATCTGATCAGGAGCTGATTTAGTATTCATGAGTGAGTGAGTGTGGGGGGGAGGTG
The DNA here is from genome assembly GCA_024036415.1 of Prochilodus magdalenae. Classification (NCBI taxonomy): domain Eukaryota; kingdom Metazoa; phylum Chordata; class Actinopteri; order Characiformes; family Prochilodontidae; genus Prochilodus; species Prochilodus magdalenae. Next base: position 60,410 of record JAMWET010004678.1, read on the forward strand.
TGGTGGTGGAGGATGGAGACCACATATGAGCATGAGCTGGGAGTCCTCACCGCAGCCGGAATGTTCTGGCCTTGTGGTGCTGCGAAGAACAGGGACACTTTTACAAGAGGCGAGCGCCAGGGGTGCCCACTGGGCCCCAGACTGGGACACTGCTCACCATGGTAGCACGGTCGGACGGGCCAGGAGACGGGACCTTGCTCTCCTTGATGTCCAGGTGAGACTGTGTCATGTACCAGGTGCTTTTATCATGATACAGGTGAGGGACATCACGCAGGACAAGAAGCAGCAACATGGGACCCGGGGTTACTGTAGGATCAGGACCATAACACAGAGAGACAGACAGGACACGCAGTGAGACAGGGGAGAAGACAGTGGGAAGAAGAGATACAAGAAAACAGAGAGCAGCAGCATGCGTGAAGAGAGACAGGGAAGAGAGGACAGAGAGAGAGATGGAGAGGGAAGACGGAGCGAGAGAAGGAAACCTAGAACCAGTAAAAGCTCCCTGTCCGACACACACGGAGATCCATCAGCTCCAACGCATTCAGGTGCTGCTGCTGGAGCCAACCCCCACCCACCACCACCACCACCACACCCTCCACTGCACTTCCAGCCTGAAGCATGCACTCCGTCACCGCTCTCATCCAGGTGGGACTGATCAGGTGTCTGGGAGGACCATTAGTCCCAGTACCTGGCTGTATGACCTCAGGGCCTCCACGGCTTCCAGCAGACCCCTAATCGGATATACCGGGAATGTGGCTCATTCTCATCATCTCACTGTCGCTTCTAATGTCATGTAGTATTTTTATTCCATTGTGAAGTTTTGGATTCTGGCTGTCTGA
>JAMWET010004679.1:0-62500 GCA_024036415.1 Prochilodus magdalenae
AACTCAGTAGCACTGAGATTTAATAGGGCAGGGGGGGCGGGGAACTGACCATCACACTGATTTATCTGTCTACTCAGGCTTTAGCAGAGCTCAGTAACACTGAGATTAATAACTGATCACCACACTGATTTATCAGTCTACTCAGACTTTAATAGAACTCAGTAACACTGAGATTAATAACTGATCATCACACTGATTTACATATGTAGCAGGCAGCATTCAAATGCTACACAAATGGACCCGACTCATTATTTAAAAGAATGAAAAAAATAAAAATGTAACTTATATTGGAAAGGAACTTACCGGTATAATAAATATACAATAAACAATAGTAACCTTAATGCAAGTGTCCCATGTCATTGGTGCATTATACCTGAGAGCTGCTCTGTTTCAGGTGCATGAGATAATAAAGCGAACACAGTGCACAAAGACCAAGTACACCATGGGTAAGTGCTTTAATCTCACTTAAAATTATTGGTGTTTTCAGGATAAGAGTCCTTGGAGACTCCTTAGAGTTTGGAGTACAGTCCTTTCACCTCCTTGTTTAATTACCACCATCGATCACTCTGGCTACATGATTTTTCCAGCTAGGAGCTATTGATTGATAGTTCAAAGACTAGACGAAAACCAATATGGCCCCAGAAAGAGAACGGTCAAGGAGCCCTGGCCCTGGCTTTTCATGTGTACCTCCACAGATGTTCCGTCCACCACAGTCCATATAGAGTGCTTAGAAGTTCATAAGAGCAAGAGCTGATGACATTTTGTTCTGTAAGACAAATAGCAGATTTTGATGTGCTTTCTGAGATGCCCTGATCTCACTGAAATGTCATGTCTGTAGGCATCAGCAGCCTACTTGCCAGTGGAGTTTACACATCAGCCTACCCACTGCATGATGTAAGTTGTGTCGAAAATGGTAATGCTTTGTATGAGATGAAGTACTTCACTGGCGATTTATGCATATTCATGTGCTATTGTTATTACAGGGAGATATTGATGGTGTTCATGCAGAACCAAATGACAGGAAGGTAGGAGGCTTTAACAATGTATAGTTCCCGTAAACAATCACATGTGTAATACTGATTTGTATAAGAATACTAAATATGAAGTGCTGAATTTTACATAATTAGATATTGGGGAATTTGTATTCTATTTATGTAAAATAAAAATGACTCCATGGTTATTTATTTACATCCTAAAATGAATGTTAGTATCAAAGCGGGATTCAAATCAGCCACTCAGACATGAGTCACGTTCTAGTTGCATGGGGACTGACACAACTCAACTAATTAAATGAGTATTAATGTGGGAAATGAATGAAACTATTAGTTTGTAACTTTAGGTGTGTAACTTTGCCTGTCGGTCATTTTTGGCCTTCTGCCAATGGACACTTCTCTAAAGAACCTCAAGTCAGATGAACAGAAAAAAGGACACTCAGTAAAGGGAGTGTACCTCTGTTCTCTAGGCTCTATATTCCCAGGGCCCTGTATTTCCTAAGTCTTATATTCTCAGGGTCTTATGTTCCTAAGGTTCCTGGGGTCAGTCCTATGCCCCCAAGTTTCTTTGTTCCCAAGACTTTTTGTTAGCAGGACTCTATAGTCCTAAAATCCTGTGTTCCTGAGGTTCCATCCTATTTTCAAAAGGTTCTATACTTCCAGGGTCCTATGTTCCCAAAGTTGCATATCCTCAGGATCCAATTTTTCCATGTTATCATTTCATCATATTACATGTTACGTTTTTATATAAAATATAATATTGTAATATGATACATTAAGGGAGCCTATAAAAATGATGGTTAATTTACACAGGGTCATCAAAGGCCAAACGGGGAGCTACAACAATCAATGAAAATACCCTTGGCTTAAGCAAGGCTAGCAACAGTGAGCTAATTAGCTAGTTACGCAAACTAAATAAAAGTCCAAAAGCACTGCGGTGTCTGATCAACTCATACTAGTGCAGCTCACACTAACACACCACCACCACCACCAGTCTGTAACTGTAGAGCTACAGAATGCACCTACACTGTATGTAAGCAGTGCTGATAAAATAATAATAGGTGTAGAAACAAGCAGGTGGAGGAGGTTTTGATAAAGTGGTCGGTCATTGAGGAAATATGATTGACAGCGCATGTAGCTCTTTACCATGAAATTTAGTGAGGGAATAAAAGACCCTAAAAATATAGGTCTAAGAACTATTAGCTAACATGTAATTTGTGTAGGAAGTTTGCAGGCTACCACAGTTTTTAATATAGCTGAAGTTGTCCAGTCATCTAGCTAGTTGCGGTTTACTTTCGTTTACAACTCCATAAAGGCTTTTGAAAAATGTTTTCCATAATGAAAGGCTTGTTATTTGAAGCTAATGTTTTTGATAGTGCTATAATACGATGTGTCTGAATGTCAGACTTATATGTATGGTCACTGGTATGATATTATAGATAGTTGAATAGCACAGTGGATAACACCACTGTCCCACATCAGGAACTTGGAAAGTTTCAGTCCTTGTCCAGGAAGGAATACAATGGCTATACCAATAAAGGCAAGAGTGCTAAAGGCAAGACATGCGAATGATTCAAGTTTCACCCTCTGCCACACGTGGCGTAAGCAAGGATGGACCTTAACGCTGTACCTGACTGACCCAACAGCCGTGATTATTTGAAGCTGGTGTTTTTGGTGGTGATTTATTTTAATGCAATTCAGTGCCTGCCGTTAATAACAATACTGAGCCAGATTTCTGTGCCTCATTCCTGACTTGCATTTGAGACTAAATTTGGGAGACTTATAAACCTCTGTGTCCAGCAATATGTCCCAAACTCTGACCTGGTTAGAACCTGTGGTACTCAAAAAGACAGAGTATAGAGGTGTGCACAGATGTAATTGCTACATCATCATAAAGCTTTTTAATATTTATATTGACAGTGGCTTATATCAGCAGTGGGGTCAGAAACTTTGATGCATCCTAAGGCCGCGCTCAGATGTTCAGAGCAGGAGGTAGACTTTTAACATGGAGTGAGTTGAATCAGCATGTCAGTCAGCACTGAAGTACATCACCACGTGTATCACCTGTGCTGTGGCATTTGGCCAGTTATATATATCATGGGATCGAGACAACAGACAGAAAGGGAAAAAAACAGCCCGTAGCCTGACCACGAGCGGCCTGCAAGGGCTCGGGACGAGATCAGCACAGACTTTCATCGGGGAATAATTATGAGCGCGAGAGTGTCGCCAAGGCAACAGGATAATTTCCCACTTCACCATCTGTGAGCGTTGCTTCAGCAGGCGTGTTGGCGAGCCCGCATAAATGTCTGTCCTCGTGATATAAAATCACTACGAGAACTGAGAAGCGGGAATTTGCCAAAAGTAAGTGCTCCTGGCTCCAACTGAATTTCACAAGCAGAAGGATGAGCGAGGAATTAACAATGCCCTCTGCAGTCCTGTCTACCCGCTTGTTTCTCCCTTCATCAGCTTGCCATGCCATCTCTTGCCAGCAGGACTAGCAGTGCATAGTATATTGGCAGCAGATATCACAGGCACCTGGGTTTATTCATGTCTAAGAGCCTAAATAAACCAACAGACAGTTATTTAAAGCCCAAAGCTAGTGACGAGTCTTAATGTTCTTGTTAAATATCACTTGATTATGATCCCACAAGGCGTTGGATAGCACAGCGGGTAACACCACCGTCCCAAACCAGGAAGATCACAAGTTTCATTTCTCGTTCAAAAAATTACGCCACTACTATACCAACAAGGGCAAGACTGCTAGTGTAATATTAATGCCTGAGCATTCTAGCCGTCCTAGATCAGAGCATCTGCTGAATACTGTATATACATCATTCTACAGGATTGGTCAAGTCAGAGTTTAGACTTTTAACTGACCTGATCTGCTTTGAGGGAGCCCGTTCCTTAAGCATGTTGATGTTATTAAAATTAATGAGTGTAAAATTTCAGTTTCTCATTACCAGAACAATCATAACACAATGATAATCCATCCTGTGCAGCAAGAATATTTAACATTTACACTCATGGTATTTAGCCGACGCTGTTATCCAGAGCGACTTACAACATTAATCATATTACAGGTAGGCCAATGTGGTGTTAGGAGTCTTGCCCAAGGACTCTTATTGGTGTAGCACAGCATAGTCACCCAGACTGGGATTCGAACCCCAGTCTCCCACATGTGGTGGTGGCTCTCTGGCGGGCAGTGGTGTTATCCGCTGAGCTACACCAACCACATTTTAGCACTGACCGCGGTGCCTCCCTACACAGATTTGTCTCCACCAAGACAGAAGCGGGACTCGTCACTGAAGATGACCCGCTGTCATTCTGAGTCACTCCATGACCGTCTGCCACGGCACCATTGCCAACTTTGTAAAGATCAGCACAGATGTAGTCCTGCGTCGTGCAGCCAACTGCCAATGGTGCTGGAACTAACAGAATGACTAACAGAGGACACTTCTCACTGAATGTCATGTTGTGGCTGTTGGGTCAGTCATGTACAGCGATGGAGTGCAAGCATTTTATGACAATGAGTTAATGATGCTATAAAAGTCAAATTTTTCATAATTACCTGAATATTATTTTCACATATGTAAATTTAGGACTTGATTATTAATTCGTAAGGATTTGGGACAGACACCGCTTACGGTCCTGTGTGAAATGCACCCTGAGTAACTAACTAAGCCACAGAGAACCTGCTTCATCTGTTCCTAGCCATTGTGTCCCCGAGGCGCAGAACACTGAGCCCATTACAGGGAGCGATCCACATGAAAAGCTTTTTTTATGCCATTGTTTGGAATCCATCAACGTTATATAGTTTCGCCTCCTTTTCACAGTCCCCATTAATGTGGGGGAGTTTGATCACAGCACGTCTGCGCTTTGCTGACAAACGGCTTAATTGCACTTGTTCTATGATGTATGTCAGTTCAGTCCCGTTACTTTCTCTGCAGCTCTTGTATGAGGAGTGGGCGAGTTACAGCATCTTCTACAAGTACCAGCCCATTGGACTGATCAGGTAGGAAGTTTGCAGCACATTGTTGTGTGCTGTAAAGATCCAGGTGTTGTCTTATCATGCTTCAGAAGGAATGCCTTTCAGGCAACTGGCCATAAAAATTTGAAAGGTCTAGGCGTCAGATTATGTACGGTAATGTGACATGTTACCATCATTGCCATAATCTTATTAATGATCAGCAAAGCAAACTTAACAGACAATAGCATTTGATATATAAGCTGTTATGATATCAAACATTATGGCCTATGTCTTAAAATCTTGGATAATAATTAGACTTTAGGTGATGCTGATCAATGCATCACTCATAAAAATGCATTTATATAATAACATAATATATATAATATATATTTAATACAAATATATTTAATCTATATATCATCACTGTCCAAAGAAAAACAAATATCTCCAAAATGGCAACTTTACAAGAGAGGCCAAAATCCAAACTGAATGATAATGTAAGTCAATGGAACCAGACATCTTTCCATGCAATTTGGGGCCATTTCTGTTGGTCCCTTCATTATGAGATTTTTACACAGTGTCAACAGCAGCTGCTGTGTTCGAATGATGCATAAAAGTAAAAATCAACAAAAATGGAGACACGTTTTTTACCGGACCGTGACGATATATATGATTATGCAGGAGGAAATAATTTTTTAATAATTGCTTCCTTTTTCTTTATTTAAGTAAAATATGAATGCTTGAGGCAAACCTGATATGTAAAACATGTGAATGAATGGAACAGATTGATTTTTAGCATTGCTATATTACCGTTAGCATTAGCATTGGCTGCATTTGCTGTTTACAATTGCAGATTGCAGATTTTGGAACCATCTATCTAAAGATGAGTTTGTATGCCAGGCTAAATCCACACTTAATCGATCATCTGTGGGCTAATCAGTTGCACCTGCTAAAGGTTTTGTTTCTTTTGTCGCTGTTATTATTATCTTTACGTCATTTACAGAACATCATTAAGAAATCTTAATAACTATATAATATCCATAAGGTTATATAGTTCTATTAATAAACGTAAGACCTGCAAACTAACACTTACATACATTTCTAAGACCGCTGTCTCTTTAATATGTATAGGAAGTACTTTGGAGAGAAAGTGGGTCTGTACTTCGCCTGGCTGGGTGTGTACACTCAGATGCTGATCCCAGCAGCGATCGTGGGCGTCATCGTGTTCCTGTACGGCTGCGCCACAGTGGACGACAACATCCCCAGGTCAGCCCCCGAAAGCTGGTGCAATTCGTTTAAACCCAGACGTGCTCTGCTGCAGAGCTGTGAGGCTGTGTTAGTTGAGTTTATGAAACTCCTGCTTTGTCTGACAGTACTATACAAGTGCCTCCTCGAAAGTCTACCGCCTAGTCATTTATATACTTGAGTTCTCCCAGGTGAGGAGCGTGCGCTGCTCTGCACAGCCTACGTTTCTTCCTCTGAAAGAGTCTAGGAGCAGCGGGGACATGGCCCACTACCTTACACAGCTTCAAATTAAACATGGATTCCCCCTGTTATCCCGACTATAGCTGACTGGTTAAGTTTATTTGCTTAGTTTCACACTTGAGCCGTGAGGTAACAGATCGGTAATAAGTAGGTAATGATATGGTCATTGTACATAATCATGAACTAAATATAATTTTTTTCAGTTTTTTCTAAATCAGAAACTGCAGTGTTAACAAGGCTTACATGTGTTACATTGTGAACTGTTATGACCTGATGGAGGTGTAGTAAGTAGGAAACACGATGGAAATATGGAAGTTAGCAGTTTACGACTCTAATACCTTTTACTCTAACTGTAATTACTGCCTGTGACTCACACCGTGTTTGAACATTTAAACATGCAACAGGTGAGAAATAAAACAGAAGCAGGTGAATTAGTATTTTACAGCCCTAATACCGTGTAATTACAGCAGAACTGCTTCACCGATTTTGAAGTAATAACTCTTAACATTTTTATATTATGTACATGTACTCAGTTATTATTCTCTCTTATTATTCATTAACAACTATAGAATTAGTGGGCCATCTTAGGTAAGAAAAAAAATTACTTCTTTTATCATTTTATTACTAAATACTGATACAACGACTTTTTCATGTGATACAATCTTTTCATTTATTAGAGACTAGAAGACATGCATATAATTTTAGCAAAGTACAACTTATTACTGTTGTGTTTCTAATACAAGGCTGCCTTGTTACCACTACAGTTACTTATTAAACATAAAGAACTATAAAATAAGCCGGTAATTTTTAGGTAAGAAATGTTTTTTAGGTTTTACCATTTCGTAATGGCCTTGTTTACACTCCCTACAACTTTTGATTCATTAATTAGTAACATAATTTCATTAATGATCATGTACAATTTGTTACTTTGGAAAATATTATTTTATAATATTATTATAAACCATATTATTACCTACTTATTACCGATCTGAAAGGAGAGTGCTACCGAACTTAGGAAGCAAACTGAACATTAAACGGCTAATATTCTTGTTGAGGGGTTAACTTGCACACATGATGTTTGACCTTAACGATAACCTTAACTGCCAGGATAAAGCTGCCATGCTTAGCTGACACACTTTTCTGTACTGACACTGTAGTATAGCCATGAACAGGATGGGCTTATGCACGTCTGCTGGTTGTTGCAGCATGAGACTACAAGCGTTAATAACTGTGTGCATTTCTGAGACGAGGGCCACACCCATCAGAGGTCAGCCCCAATAACGTGCATTGCAGAGCTGCCAAGTGCCTTAAGGCTTGACTCACTGCTGCCTTGGATGAAACTAAAACGGGGTCAGCTGGGAACCTGAGAACAAAGTGTCCTCTGTAATTAAATCTGTGATCCTACAGGTAGAACCTCTCTGATTCACTATGCTAACAGCCAACGGTCTGACTCCTGATGGGGTTTGAAGCAGGTCGTAATTAGATGCGATGGAATTGTAAGGTTGTCTGCAGTCATAATGGACTCTAATGTAGTCTAAAATGGCAGTACTCAGCATGCGCACAGCATTCATAACACTCTTGAAGTGCACTTACACTTATGCCAAAGCAAAAGACAGACTGGGTATGTGTGAATAGCTGCTGGCATTCAAATACAGACAAATGACAAAGGATCCGTCCTCCTAGTGTCTGAAACCTCCAGCACAGCAATCAGAAGTTCTTTTACTGCAACATTGTAGCATTACTCAAAAGTACCGGAGTTCAGCAGAACATTTTTGTGGCACCACAGCACCTGTGAAGAGGATGCATCATGGTGGATGCTTCAGAAGGCTCGTATGCACCAGGATAAAAAGATGAATGCTCTTCTGCTGGATATACAGTCACACGTAAACTATAATGCCTGTTATGCCTGTTATGGATGTAATTAGTTGGTTTAAAGGTGCACTGATAGCAGAGAAAACCCACAACCTGCAGGGTGGTGGGCCTCCAGGACCAGGGTTGAAAAGCACTGCATTAAAGCCCAGCCAATTTATCAGTGGGCTAATAATATTGGTCAGTACTGAGGACCTGTGGTCTTCCAGATGTTGGCAAATATGTTGCAATAAGGAAGCAATAGTTACTGACCTTTTCTTAGATCAAAGTGTGGAGCGTGTGCAAAGATGGGGTGTTAGATTAGACCACCCTAGAGCTTGGACCCCCTGTGCTATTGGGAATCCAAAATGTACCTGTATGAAATCGACACAGGCTGAACTGGTAAATATGAACACAAAACACGGTCATGGTAATTAACGAAAACATGTCAAATGTATCCAAACCTAAAGCTCAGCAAGACGAGTAATGGATAATACGTCATTAAAAATTCCAAGTTGCAAATCATTTAAACTCTGTTTTTAATTGAAAATAGTGCAAAGATAACATATCAAATGTTGAGACTGAGACATTATTAATATATATATATATATATATATATATATATATATTTTTTTTTTTTTTTTTTTTTTAACAAAGTTACACCAGAGGAACAAATGACTGGAAAAGTTATATAAAACAAACACCTAGTGGAACAGCTCACATCTAATCAATTAGCAACAGGTCAGTTTGTTAATGGGCAACAGGTCAGTAACATGACTGGGTATAAAAAGAGCATCTCTGAGTCCTGGAAATAAAGATGGGGAGGGGTGACCCCCCTGACTGCGTCTGCAAGTAGAACCATAATCCAAGAATAATGTTTTCCAATAAAAAAAAATAAAAAAAACTCAGGAATCAGAGTTTGCATAACCTACACTACAAAATACTGTTCAAGTGTTTTTGAAAAAAAAAAAAAACAGAAAAATCTCCAGAAACGAGGCCGAAACCCAATACTGGATGTCTCCTTAAGACAGCACTGCTTTAAAACGCAGACACAGTTCAGTAGTGGAACCACTGAGTGGCCTGAGAAACACTTCTGCAAAACCACTGTTTGGGAACCGCCGTTCACCAGCCTGCCTGCAATCCAGACCTGTCAAACATGTGGCGCGTTATGAAAGCTGTTGAGCAGCTGAAATCCTATACATAAGACGTAAATAAAGTCACACCTACACTTAAATTGCTGTCATCCTAATTACTGCGATACCGCCATTATTCTAAAATTAGAATGACAGTAAACAGCAGGAGTGTCCAAACGGTTGAGTAGTACAGTATGTAACTGACTTTTGACATATTGAGGTCACATGCTGAAGGTTTATGATATTATGACAGTAATTGGTAGTTGCATTTCTGAGAGAGAATTGTGCTGTCGTAAGCATAATAAAAGGAACACACAGGTATTTTTGTCATTAGTTTCGTGACTGAAGAAAAGATTAAAATAATAAATGTAATTGTGCAGGAATGATAATTGCAGAGAAATCGGAGTTAAAACGGAGTTTAGAAATCCCTTAAAGAAAGCTCATGCATACCTTAAATTCTTCAGGACAAAACTGTTTAATTGCAGAACATTGTTCACATTGTTAACATTGTTAGTGTGTTTAGAGAACACAACGTGCTACTACTGAAAATGACGTATATAATGAAGTACGAGGTTGGTAATTAGCCTTATAGTTTTGGTATCTGTATGATATGCTCTGCTTTCTTTAAGTATGTAGAGGAAAAGGAAACTCTAACAACCATGCGAAACCTGGTGGTCCATCAAAACGTACTGTCACTGTAAGATAAGCAGTCAGAATCTATAACTGATAATAATCAACAGGTTTCTATCCATCTGTGAGAAAACAACTCAACGCTGGGGGTCTAAAAGGGTGTGTGGCTACTGAGAGAAGCTGTTACTGGGTAAAGAAAACAGAAAAAGAAAGTGTGTAGTAGAAAACACCTCGGATGTGCAGTGGGTATTGTGGACTGAGTAACTGTAACTGAGGTCACAGGAATCAGAAGTCGAAGACTGAACTCTGGAGATGTGGAAAGCTAAAAGCTATTCTCCAGAAAAGAATGGATGTGTTGCTGAATGGAAGACGGCAAAGTCTGGATGAAACTCAGAAAAGAAACTCAGGAAAAATATATATATATATCGTCGCTGGCCAAAGAAAAACATGTATCTCCATTTTTGTTGATTTTTACTTTTATGCCTCATTTGATCACATGAGCTGCTGTTTACACTGTGTGGAAATTTTATGAAGAATGGACCAACAGAAATGGCCCAAAACTGCTTGGAAAGACGTCTGGTTCCATTGACTTCCATTCAAATTGAATGAGGTTTTTGGCCTCTCCTGTAAAGTTGCCATTTTGGAGATACGTGTTTTTCTTTGGACAGTGATGAGATATATATATATATATATATATATATATATATATATATATATATATATATATATATATATATATATATATATATATACAGTGTATGTGTATGTATATGTGCATATATATATATATATATATATATATATATATATATATATATATATATATATATATATATAGACCCGTTTACTGTAGAGGCTTCTGTGTGTTTGTTTAATATGCGTTATGCTGAAAAATGAATGATGTAAATCTAAATACTTGGTGCTTAACGGCTGTTCTAACCAGGCTGGCTAACCGAATATTAACCCTGAGTTAAACAGAGAGCATGCTGCTGATCTCCTGTCTTCTCTCCCACATGCTCAGTATGGAAATATGTGACGAGAGGAATAACATCACCATGTGCCCGCTGTGTGACCGCGCTTGCAGCTACTGGAAACTGGTCACAGCCTGTGGCACTGCCAGGGCCAGCCACCTGTTCGACAACACTGCCACCGTCTTCTTTTCCATATTCATGGCGCTCTGGGGTAGGCAGCTTTCTAACCTGCTCTTTCTAGACGTTAGCTGCAGCTCAGTCGAGGTTAGCTGGCTAGCGCTTTGAGGGGATCTGTGTTCTTCCTCAGATGCTTGAAGGGTGTGGTTACTATATGTCAGTGCATTTACTGTTATTTGAGTTTATGTCTATTAAAATATTCAAATTGGCTATTTTAAAGAGGGTCTCATGCTTTTATACCTGTTATACTTTTCCGGTTTTACCCTTCCTTTACTGTGTTATGTGGTTTTTAATGCATGTGCAGTCTGCAGAGTTCTACAGCACAAAGCATATGCCAGAGAGAGAAACTTTGCTCAGCTGGAAGAAATGCCGTGTTGAAATTCCATCTCTTTTCCCTGTTACAAGGTGACATCATCTTGTAACACAATACTTATTGCCTGCCTACTGGCAAGCCTGGCACACCCTCACACAGTTCAGCTAAAACAGTAAACCTTACCACTTACCTCTCTGAAAAGTCCTGCCTCAGCCTAGCTGCAAAGATGGACCATGTCTACCGACTATCCTAGATGACTTTCAGGATCGATCAGGCTCCAAGTGATACGCCAGAACCAACACCATTTTAAGAACAGCCACAGCAGTGTTGGCCGAAGCCTGTAGCAGAATGCTACAGCTGAGATTGGCTATTTACTCTCACTGTTCCAGCTGAAATTGCACAGATATGACCCTCACAGCCACTTATCCCAAACTGATCATACCTGCTCCACTGAATCATAAATTTAACTTCATTAAATCCATATGGTTACATCTATAAAATGAGCTTGAGCTTGATACTCACCAGCATTCATACCGTGATGCTGCCTGTGTGCTGTTTATCAGAGCTGCATTTGAAAAACTGAATAAAACTTTCCTTTCCGCCTTTTCTTTTCTCAATTTTGCTCTGATCTTTGATCTGGTAGTCATGTACTACATATCCACATATTAGTGAGCTGCGGAGATGTCTCTAATGAGTCAGCAGCCTTTAGATTAGCCAAAATCAAGAAAAGCAGGTAGGAAAAGAAGTTGCATTAGACTAGTCTGAATCAGACTAGGGCCTCTAACCTGACGGATCACCTAGAAGACACTGGGTCATGACATCACATTTCCCAAGCCCTGTAAGCCCAGTTAAGTGTCATCTTTTTGTAAGCCATATATTAGCTTAGCTTAGCTTAGCTACGCTGAATAGTGTGTTTGTATTCAAGTGAATTAGCATAACTGTGTCAGTAGTCTGGCAGTAGACTGTTAGTACTCTTTCCATCCCATTGCTCTGTCACTCTGCATCTACTCTCTCTCTCTCTCTACCTCCCTCTGTCTGGCTGCCTGTTTTCACAGTTTCTCAGAGTTTCTGGAACACCTAAATCCCTCGCTCTCAATCCACGGCTTATCCCTTGCTCAAATGCTGAGCTTCTTAAAAAGCCCACTGTTTTGGCCATGTGCCTGTGGCTTGTCAACCCCCTTGGCTGCAGTCTATAAATGCAAACCTTGACTCCGTTTTGGCTCAAGTGTGAAAAGTGGAGACACTGGCGTGATAGAATTTGACTCCCGTCCTTAATGAGATATGGAGGCGTTCCACTAATCGCTGTGCATTTGCAACTTAATGAACTTACTAATCACCCACTTGATGTTGAGATCAATACAAAATGGGCTAAACGCAGCTAGAGCTTTATGCCATCATGCCATGAATTAAACTTGTATTCCCCATGCTCTGCAGCCACCATGTTTATGGAGCACTGGAAGAGGAGGCAGATGAGGCTCAATTACATCTGGGACCTTACAGGCTTTGAAGAAGAGGAGGTTAGTGTTACATTTTTGTCCATTAAGATAGAGAGGCTGCGGACTCCGGAATAAATCGGTAATCTGTGGGATGTTTCTCCAGCTATTGATTTTATCCTGAAGCCCTGTTTGTCTGAGAAATGGACATTTCTGTGCTTTTACTGATTTCCTCTGTTGATGTGTTTTTTGTACAGGAGGAGCATAAGGTTTGAACTTGGTTTATGATATTGACCTCTTTTCTAACTCCACTCTTAGCTGATGCATACCAGCAATAACCCAACAGTTCTTTGTGTCTTTAACGGCCAGCTACTATCCTCTCTCACATTTCTTGCTGTGGTCTTTGGCATTTTCACCCAGAGGATAGGTCGCCACAACTCCCACATTCTAAACCTCTGAACTTTTTTAAAAACATCAGCTGTGGGGGTCTGGGGGACTCCTGCTCTCTCCTGTGCCTGCGCTGCAGGTCAAAAAGCTGCTCACTTTCCCACCATCTGTCACTTGGAGCACTGCTCTGTTAGCGTTGTCTAGCTGGAGCGGACAGGAAAAAACGTAAGCTAAGTGTGTAATGGATGCGTTGTGGTAGGATCACGAAAGGCTGGTTTTTACTGACTGCACACTGTCCACGCTCGCTAAATGCTAATGTGGCGCTTTTTCGCAATTTCTCCTGCGGTTCTGTCATCATGCACTTGACTGCATAGGGCTCTTTTTACCAGTCACTCCTTTGGATGAGCTGGGCATTAAGTGGTGCACAGAGTCATGCGTTAAAATCCCGTGCATGTTTTGAAATGCAAATCTGTTGCCTTCTCCAGAACCATCCACGAGCAGAGTACGAGTTCCATGTCATGCAGAAGAACCTGAAGAAAGAAGCATCCTCGAAGGTAAAGTCCCCATTCACTTATAGGGATGGCCATGATATGCGAGTTAGCAGTATATGATCCATAACCATACTATTTAATGGCTACATAGAGAAACCATAACATCATGCGTAAGCACTATCTATCCATTTCCTTCCCTATCCATCCATATCCATCCACCCATACCCGTCCATCCAACCCTTGGCAACCATACCCATGCATCCCTGCCCACCCCTATCTATCCATATCTTTCCATCCATATCCATCTGTATCAATTCATCCATCCCCTTCCATCCACGTCATCCATATCCATCCATACCCATTCATCCATCTCTATCACTATCCATCCATATCAGCCATCATCCTCATCCATCCATATCCATCTATCCCTATCAACCCCCATCCATATCATCCATATTCATCCATACTTATTCCTCCATCTCTATCCATCACTATCCATCCGTATCATCCATCATCCCCACCCATCCATATCCATCTACCCCTACCCATCCATTCATATCCATAGGCCCACTTGCCCATATCACCTGACCTATTATACAATCTTGCTCATATAAGCTTGATTGACATGTCATTTCAAAACCATGTGCATTCTTATTGGCCTTACACCAGATTTTTTTAAAAGTATGTTTATGGGATTTTGTGCCAGTTTAGTCAAAAACTTTGAGGTTAGGCGTAGATGTTGGATAAGAAGGTCTGGCTGACTTTGAATGACGTGAGCAGCGTGACGTATTGGAATGTTGTCTGTGATGTAGTACTGCAAAGCGAACAGTGAACTTTCAATGAAGCATACAACACTTCTGTGCACCTTTAAAAACATGATGGCTCTACTTGCCATCCATCTATGCGCATAAAGCCTAGCATTAACGCCGCCACCTAGCTAGCTTAATAGACCTGACTCAGCACATTCTGCAGCTGTTTAATGAGCTTTGACCAACCTTCCTCCTTCCTGCAACCATTATCTCCAATTCCGAGCCATGGTGGATTGGATGTGGCACGTGCTGCGGCAGTCTCTTTATTGTTTTGACTCCACTCCTATGCTAGCCAGCTCCGTTGTGGTCAGTAAGCTCCCTGGTTCACTGGGTAATAAGCACTTAAAGGATGTTGACCCACTTTTTTGTGTACTGAAATGAGATGTGACTGCATGATAGTGAATCATGTCCAGAAGCCTGCATTTGATGTGCTTGACTGGGCCGTGGTTGCTCTCCCTTGGGCCATAGCAATGACAGTCGTGTCCACGGGAGCAGCCATGGTTGAGGTCACCCACACTAGTATGTTTAGATCTATCTGTGTATATATGTGTGTGTGTGTATATGTGTGTGCATGTGTATGCGTGTGTGTGTGTGTGTGTGTGTGTGTGTGAGAGAGTGCGTGTTTGTAGCTAAGACGACACTCACACCGTTTGTTTCTGTTCTAGCCTGGAAAACAGAAGCTGACATGCACCGACAGGATGCCAGCATACATGACCATTCTCATCATGATGGGCTTCATGGTATGATCGCGCTGTACTCCCATATAAATGTACAGAAACCTACACAGCATGTTCCTTTTGTAAAAGAATATCTTGGCCACGGGGAATTCCATTGATATATCTTATACACTGGTTGATATACACATATCCTTGACCATAGTCATAGGAGTTTTACCTGCCATGCCTAGAATGATAAAATAGCATATTCATAACCATTGTATGTGACTATGTAATAACTTCCTGTGAGCGAACTTTGAACACCTCAGATGTCTGGCTCTTATCACCACCACTGTGAACAACTATGACTTTCAATGGAAATGATGCAAACTGGAGGAATCTCTTTTAAACTCTGTGTACCACTACGCTAGTTCACTCTTTAGTTAACCACACCCACAATTACATTATTTACCTATTAGTTACATAGTAGCTACTAAACTACTAAACCAAGTTTTAGGGTTTAATCGGCTAGAGTGTTGTGTCTGCTGTGGGCTTATTCCCACATCTTGCTAGTACAGTATGATAGACGTATCATTAAAAGTATAGTTGTACTCATATTGCATCCAGAAGGAATCAGCTGACAGGAATGAAACTTGGTGGGCAAGGTTTCATGTCCACCTGTGCATGTGATGTAAGCATAGACGGGCCTTATTACTGCACCTGACTGACCCAACAGCAACCAGTGGGGACATTTAGTGAGCAATGATGCCCTTCATAAGCACTACTGGCAGATGACTATCAACCACCTCCACCCCTACCACAAAATCTACAGGAACTGAAGATATCAATTTATTTATGTGTATGTGTATGTGTGTATATATATAGATAGATAGATAGATAGATAGATAGATAGATAACATATCAATATCAGTCATTCAAGCTGAATGGGACGTATTTTCGCTGAACACCATTAGGAACCTCTGCGACTCTACATGCTGAGACATCTGGCATACTGAGAGACACTACTTCTGTATGTGTAGCTCAATGAATGTTGCTCATATTTTATTTTTTTTTGTTCCTGGTAATCTTTATCATCCTTCCCAATAGCACTGCAGCTCCACACTTCCTTCTGGGTGAAACTATTCTTTTTGATGATGATATATGGTATATTATAAATGCGTTTTAAAATTCATACTCTCAGAATTTGCAGTAAGAGTGTATAAAGACCAAAGTCAGCGATTGTTAGTGAAGTATTGAACTCTGTCCTCTTCATAGATTTGTGTGACCTTCGCCATCGTGTTCGGAGTAGTTCTGTACAGGATTTCCATCAAGACTGCCCTGCACATGAGCTCCACCTCCACCTTCCGCTCCAACGTCCGGGCCACGGTCAAAACCACGGCAGCCATCATCAACCTTATCATCATCATCATCATGGACGAGATCTACGGAGCTGTGGCTCGATGGCTTACGGTTTTGGGTAAGTTTACTTTCTGAGACCTGACTAAAAAACCTGTTTGAATAATGTCACATTCTACAAAATGTTTTGGAAATTAAGTGTAGCAGTGAAGCATTGCTTTTTGGATTCACCGTTTAAAAGTTAAAATAATGAAAGTTAAATGTTTTTTTAAATAATAGTAGATTTTGCTGGACACTTTATTTTACAGTGCCCTATTACTTGTGCAGGGATTCATGCAACTACTGTTAGCTAACTGTTAGATAAAGATTAGGTACCTACATGTAACTACATGTTCAAATTCCACAGCTTCTCATAATAGAGGTTGGGACTTGAGCCAGGTTTGGCACTGAGAGTTTGGCACAAATAAAACACAGCTAAAAGCATAACAAACTTTGCTGATATTAGCATATTTGTATAAGAATATGACCACAAACCTGACCTGAGCTAGGCTTTGATCTCGATTATCTGAATTGTTCTGCTCATTCGTGCAAATTGCCCCGTCATTCACAGTGAAGTCTGCAGAGCTATACGCATTTTCTTTTTTGTAACGTGACAAATTGTGGAATATGCATATGTAGATACACAGTGTAACTAAGGTAGTTTATAACAGGCCTGTAACAAATCTTACAGCTCACGCACTCATCATCTAAACCACTTATCTCAACACTCATTGGACGGAAGGCTGATAAAAAAAACACCCTGGACAGGTCACCACTCCATTGTCACGTATTAATTGGCATGTGAACCATTTATTGCCATTAACTGGGACTAATAAGTGAACTGTCTTTCCTGTTGGATGCATGCATGTTCAAGTACAAGCCTAAAGTGGCTGATTTGGATATTTCAGTTGGATAGAAGTAGGAGTAGAAGACAAGTAGAGTTTCTTAACCCACACTAGGGGGCAGTGAGCATATTTGCCCGGAGCAGTGTGCAGCCCTATCCACGGCGCCTGAGGAGCAGTTCGGGGTTATATGCCTTGCCCAAGGGCACCTCAAGGGCACCTCAGTCAGGTTGTCTGTGGGTTCAGGGAATTGAACCGGCGACCCTCCGGTCACAAGGCTGGTTCCCTAACCTCCAGCCCACGTCTGTGACTACATAAACTCCCTAAATCTTTTCTGCTTTCTTTTATTTACATTCAACATTTCTCACAAAAAAGACCCACTCATCTCACATTCCGTTTGTTGCTTGACTGTGTAATAACTAACTCCCAAAGTAATAACTATGGAAAATTATAGAACTAATTTGCTTATGTAATAATGATGACAGTATTTCCATAATTCCACACCATATAACTCCTATATTGTTCCAGATGCTGCTCCTTGCACTGTAATAAGGGCACTATAAAATTAGGAGTTACTTTGTGAAGATATTTGAAATGTGTTCAGAATGATGAAAAAGAACTTCCAGAAGGCCTCAGACTGAGTGGTGAAATATTGAGGCAGACAACTCATCAAAAAAACACTAGAAATAAATATAAATAATTCCATCAACGACTTTGTGTTGGATAAAACACGAATCTTAGTTTGACAGTTTCAGACAGTTGTGTTTTATTCAGGCTAAACAAGTTTTGCCTTTTATCGTCAGAGGTGCCAAAAACAGACAAGAGTTTTGAGGAGAGACTGATTTTCAAGACGTTCGTCCTGAAGTTTGCAAATGCCTTCACTCCAATTGTCTACCTGGCTTTCTTCAGAGGCAGGTTGGAACATTCCCTTCTTTCTGTCACGCTCATGCCCGTTCTCTTTCAGTCTTCTCTTCAGACTGTCAGAGCCATGCCTTCAATGGCGTTTTCTATTTTGAGCAGTGCTGTAAAGACTGTTTGGCTTTACATTATATTCTCCCTGACACAGACCTTTTATACTGGGCTCTTATGCCCTGTTTATATAGGCCCTGTTACATAAATGGGCTCTTGCATTAATGTGGTGGCTGATAAGCGACTCTTATCTTCACCTCCCTCTGTCCTGTACCCTCAGGCTCGTTGGACGACCTGGCAACTATTATTACGTTGTGGGGTCTTACCGAATGGAGGAGGTACGCATTTACTTGCTTTATTTTATATATATATATATATATATATGTGTGTGTGTGTATATACACATACATAAAACATCACATTGATAGAAGTGTTGTGTCTAAAGTTAGCTTTAATAAAAAAACAGTTTAGCCAGTTTAACCCCTAAAATGGTCCAGACCTATTTTAGCCATCTGTAATTTCAGAATAGCGTAGTTTTCTGTGAAGCTACTGAAACATCAACCCTATTTGGCCAGAATCTATAATGTAGTGGTGTAGTCGACATATACACACATACACACTCTGTACTCACATTTTTTTAATCTGAGTGTTTCCATATACTGACTTCTGAAGATGTACCCCAAGATGGTTCAAGGGTTCAAGACACAACGTGATTGGTCAATTCCATATAAACAAATAATTTTAATTCATATTCACAAATATATAATCTATTATCGTCTTTGTCTGTGGGTAGCATAAGACTGTTAAGCCCCTACACACAGTTACAGACAAAAGCGCACATTTGACCATCTACAATGATGTACCAAGTACTCTGAGTTTCATGAAACATTTTTACAAAGTGAAAACAAGTAGAGCCTTTGAGTGCGTGAAACAAGCCAGTCTACCAGAGCCTTATTTACATATGATTTACATGAATCAACCCCAAATTCATTCTGATATTTCAAAAAGGAGCCAGTAAAATGGTATGACATTGGCCAATAGCTATAGACAGAGTTTATGATTGAGCTGCAAGTGCACAGCTGCCCCTATATCTCCCATATATATTTCTCCTATATATATATATATATATATATATATATATATATATCTATATATATATATATATATATATATATATATAGTATAAATTATTATATAGTATAGGTTAAATGCTATAAGTTGAATTTTACACACACGAGTTTGACCTTACAGATATGCCAACAATGAAACCAACGTTACCATCAGATATGACCTGTGTGCAGTTTGGATGAATAAGAACCAGTTTGACTAAACACTCCTGTGAATGTCATGTTATGATATGGTTGACATTGTAGCCCAAAAAACTAGTACCTGCTGACTAACGTTGGGTGAGGTTTGCTAACTTCACCTCGGTGACACGAGCAGCGTTTCAGCAGCTACTGTAGCAGTTTTGTAAAAGATGGTTTCAGAATATTCTAAAATGTTCAGAAAGAGAAGGACTGTCACTGATGTCAGGATTTTATTCAGCTCTCAGGTACAACCATTCATTTAGCAGGGTTTTTATGTTGTACCCATCCAGAAATGGATGGAAGAGAAAGGGAGGAACAGGGAGGGAGAAGTTGTTTATGTGAGTTTATGGATCTCTGACTCACAGCAATGTGAAATCACAGTACTCCAGGTTTTGTTGTCTGCAGATTTATAGCATACCTGCTTTGACCTTTAGGACTACACATGTCATGGAAATGAAATAGGACCTTTACTGATATTGAGGTTTAGTGTACATCATAGTAATATCATGTGATATTATGTCATAAAATGTGATGTGATTAAGCCTAAATATTATAAATAGTAAAATAAAACTATAAAGCAGGAAATGGTCACTTTGGTTGTGGAATGGTTTTGGTTTAGGAATTGGAAGGCACACTGGTAATTGGATGGCTATAAATGTGCATTTTGAGTTACATACATTATCATTAGATTCCCAGTGTAGAGCTGAAGAAGCACATTTTCAACAACAACATGACTTGCCTGATGGACTACACTCAGAGAACTGTGCAATTGTGTACTTTTGAAAGTTATCCACATTCCCAAACAGAAGCGAACGCTTACATGCCTCACTTCAGCTTGGAAAAGAAGGATTATACTGATGTTTCCAATCTACTGACTTTGAATGACAATCCTGTCCTTTCCGTTGCACCTGCTGTAGTGTGCTCATGCTGGTTGTCTGATGGAACTGTGCATTCAGCTGTGCATCACCATGCTGGGCAAGCAGCTCATCCAGAACAACCTCTTTGAGATCGGAATTCCGTGAGTACGCACAATGAACATATTCCCAGCAGGGTGTTCATTACACATCTACAAATTATGTCGTCCAAATGAAAGACAGAGTGGCGTTTTGAAACACCTTGGAATTTAAACCTAAACTGCAGAACGCTGTGAGCTTTTACACAAGACATGTACGCAGCGCATGATGTGTTTTAAAGGTTTCTTCCCGCAATGGATTTCTGGTTGTTCTGTGTTCTGGAGGTACTGAGCCCACACGTATGATACAGCTCACGGTGGTTACTATAACGATATCTCATCATATCTCCCCTCCACCCCGTGTTTCAGTAAGCTGAAGAAATTGCTTCGGCGTCGCAAGTCAAAACGGGACTCAAAACAGGAAGAGGAGCTTCACAAAACTCTCTCTCGCCATGAGAAGGACCACTTCCTGAACCCCTACGTTGGCCTCAATCCAGAGTATATGGAGATGAGTGAGTCACTACACGCCTACACACACACACACACACACACACACACACACACACACACTCGCACACACACAAAGTAGTAAACGCTGTGAAATGGTGGCAGACTGAACTAGGATCAGATGAAATCCATGAGTCACGAGGAGACTAGTGCATTATGGGTACAGTTGTATTTTCCAAACCGGCTGTTCCTACATGATCAGCTGTCTCTTGACATAATACATGTGTATGGAATTGCTGTATTTGGCGTGGAGCACTCGGGGACGTCCCATGAAACACTGATTATTATTACTGGCCTTAAAATCCAAACCCACGTTTATTGAATCAGGGTCTGTGTGGTACATCTTCTGTCTGTCCTCAGTTGCCCTGTAGATTTGGGGGGATTAGGATGGTGTCACCTAATCCAGCCTCAGACAGTGAGTTCTGTCTGCTTACTGCCAGCTCCATGAAAGCAAGGCTGTGGAACGCGAGCTATGAGCTCTCTCTATGCCCTCTCATCTCTTCCAGCTGGGCTACAGCGTGGGCTGGCCTCCTGCTAAGAGCGAGGCATTGTGGGTCCAGAGGGGGCCTGGCAGAGCAGCGGCCGAGATTATGAGCTTTAGTTCTGTTGTGGATTCATTAATAACCCGCCCCCTCAGCCCCTCCCTCTATCACACGCACGATCCCCCACTCCGCCATAGCCTTTGAACAGTGGCAGGAACCTCAAACCGATCCAAAAGAATGTGGCTCCAGGCATGCTTGACATGTTACGATGAGCTTTGTGTTCATGAGGGAATGCTCCCTATTTTTTTTATTCTTGCATAACACAATGTTGAGAGGTAACCCGAGTCATTCAGAACGGTTTGATGTGATGTAGTAGCTGTAGAGAAATTTGCCAGTTTTGATTTCACTTCTTTTTCATTTTGCCAGTTCATTTTATTTACTGTCCAAAGCCTCCAGTGAAGACTTGTATGCCCTTATGTAATGTTGGTAATGGTTGGATGGTGATGAGCCTGAGAAAATTATTTTGGCACAATACATCGCTGTGTATTTGCATTACCCCCATTAATGTATGTAAACTAGATTTTGGGACATCTCAACACGATCATCACACATGGTTGGTGTGGCTCAGCAGTTAACACCTTCACCTTCCAAGGAGCTACAACCCCATGTGGGAGATAGGGGTTCAAATCCCAGTCTAGGTAGCAAAGACTGGTGGGCAAGACTCCTGACACTACACTGGCCTACCTGTAAAACGAATACCCTTGTAAGTCGCCCTGGATAAGAGCGTCAGCTAAATGCCTGAAATGTAAATGTGTCATAAGGCAATATCTCATGTATTAGGCACCGTATTCATAACCAGTTTGTGTAATAACTTCACTGAGGGAGGTTTTAGAGGCAGTAAACATTCAGATGTCTGGTTCCTTTCACCAGCACAGGTGTTTCTGCAAAAACACTAAAGCAGCTTATCATCAAACCATTCTGAATGGCTTTGTTTACATCTCAGCGATTAAAATTATGCAGAAGTTCTAAAAAATATCACTGGAATTCTTAGTTTAAGGATATTTTGGGCCACGCCATCAGATTTTCCTGATAAACCCCACACATTCTGGGATCAGAGCCATAATCTATTATGGTCGGCCTAATGTACTACTGTTCTTCAGAAATTCAGAATCTTCATGTTTTCAGTTTCCTTATTCGTTTTTGTTTTTCCTTCCCATCTAGTCATCCAGTTTGGGATGGTGACCTTGTTCGTGGCCTCCTTCCCATTGGCTCCTCTTTTCGCACTCCTGAACAACATCATCGAGATCCGCCTCGACGCCAAGAAGTTTGTCACGGAGTTCAGGCGACCCATTGCTGCTAGAGCTAAAGATATTGGTTAGTGTCTGTACTAGAGAGGATCGTCAGGGCCTTCAGAGGAGCCCGAATGATTGCTGTGAAATGAAAACGGTGTTTTCTGTGATGCTTGTTGAATTTAAAGTCTGCTGCTTATGTAGCAATACTTATTATTCACACCCAGTAAACAGCCCTTTTTTGCATAAAGCCAGAACATGCCACTCTAGAGGACTGGCTGGAGTCTAGCAGGTGTCTAGTCTGGTTTCTGTCAGTTGTTAGAGACTGACAACACCAGTAACATCTCTGTGGCAGTGCTCACATACAAAGCAGAGTATACGTTAATATGTCTGTTACAAGCTTCAAATATAACTTAAAATATTGAACCTGGAATGGTTTATATTGTTCATGTGAGTTGCTGTTAGCTTTCAACTATGCTAACATGCTACCAGCATCCCTCAAAAGCACTAGTGAAAATAATTATAGGGCTGTGTTTTTCTCCTTTTTCAAATGAATTTTCACAATTATGGCCTAAACTGAAGATCGAGCCCTGGTGGTGCTTTCCATTGGCTTGAAAGTCAGATCTCAGAGCTGGAAGTGACATCACAACCGATGTAACTGTGTTCCAGTAGGACATTACCTACTAGCCAGGTTAGCCTTTAGCCAATGTTAACAATACTGGTTGATAACTATGTCATTTACAAATCCAGGCACTGTAGCATTATGTCCACAGATAGAAGATAAACAGGTACCGCACATATGACTGATAGAATTAGACAAACATACACGTAAATGCTAATAAACTTATAGTTATAGTTATACTACAGCTATGATGGCGGTGCAGCTGTCTTACATTTTGAGATCAGGGTAGTTGAGGCTCCTACTCATTTTCTGAGTAGGGAATCAGACTAGTGGGGGACTTTCATGTGAAACTTCATATTGGAAGCTCTGAATTCTCAACTTCCCGTTTCAAATTGAATGCACCAGAATAGTCTTGGCTCTCCACTGATCTGGACTCCCATTCCTACCTATTCAGCACTTGTTGAGAGTGTCAACACAAAGACTGTAGTGTACACAGACGCTCACAGAAGAGTCTGCATGTAGCAGACAGGTACTGTGTCAGTTAGATCTGATGACTGTAAATTTGAGCCGACATTTTGAACATTTACTGGAAATATCAACACAAGTATCAACACAATGCCAGAGAACCAGAGAGTACCAGACAGGCAGTTGCAGATACGCCTTTCCCACTGACTGGTACATGTAGTAGGGGGTTTTCCTCATGTCAGTCACTCGTCTTGCTTGTTCTCCTCTGGGATTTACCATAAATAGTATAATACATGCCAAATCCATCCAGTATCCATTTTAAAACCCAGCACTTATATAAATCATAAACTGATTGTATGCTCAGATAATCTTCTTACTGTGGTGATGACCTCTAACGCCTTTCCTGCTCGTGTGTTTAATGGTATGCCTGATTCCCACAGCACTCATTTACTCTGACATAGTGTACATAGGTCAGGTGGACATCTGAGGTTACTCTCGAAGCAGAGTTCTACATGTGGTGGTACTTGTAGCAGTATTGCAGCGCCACCTTGTGGCCGTATGTTGTGTCAGCCGATCAAGCAGAACGTCGATCTCTTGATTCAAGTCATCCTTAATCAGTTCATTCTCTCTTTCTCTAGGTATCTGGTACAACCTTCTGAGAGGACTAAGCAAAGTCGCAGTCATAGTGAATGTAGGTTCTTCTCTTTATTGACAAACTTCAGTGCCAAATCTGCATCAGTCTGTCAACACACGCTACTGACTAACGTTCTGTAATTAAACTGTCACTGTCACTGAAGTGACATCCAGCTGTTTCAACTCACTGAACTGAAAAACAGAACTTTTACGAACCACACCTTAAAGCCTCACAGGACCAGATGCCTAATTCTCTTAATGATCCATTCCAGAGCATTTATATTTTGAGTGCTGTCATTAGAGGTAATTATGGTATCTCTCCCCGCAGGCGTTTGTGATTGCCTTTACGTCGGATTTCATCCCACGTTTGGTCTATCAGTACGTTTACAGCCCTGATGGGACTCTGCACGGCTTTGTCAACCACACGCTCTCCTATTTCAACGTTACGGACTTCCAGCCCAACACGGATCCGCTAGAGCCGCTGTTTCTGGGCTACAGAGTGGATACTTGCAGGTGCCTCTTAGAGTGACTTCAATAGTTGTACACATGAACACATGTAGCCAATGGTACTGTTACTGTGGTGGTGATCTTCATTATGTAAATACCTTCTTTAGGTACAAGGACTACAGAGATCCTCCGTGGTCAGACACCCCGTATGAACTGTCGAAAGAATTCTGGAACATTCTGGCGGCCCGACTGGCTTTTGTCATTGTATTTCAGGTCAGTAAAAACGTTTTGGTCCCCGTGATCTTTATTATTGTCCTTTATTAAGTCCAGTATTTGTATATTTGTGGATTATACAACCACACAGTGCACACTTTATGTAGACTAGTTAGTAATTGCTTTCATATTCCTAATATTCCACTTTCCTGGATTCCTGTAGCGATACTCTTGCTGCTTAGTGTGCAAGATCCACATACTCACACTTAACGTTTGTTAGCTTAACCATAACTTGTGCAAAGGCAGTTAACGTAAGCACAGTCAAAATACTGACATTACAGATGAGTAGGAATGCCTATTTGGATGTTTCCTTCCTTCACTGCATAATAATTAGATTTATTTTAATAGATTTAACAATTAATTTTGTGGATGTTGGTCTTTATTTATCAAGGATGTGTTCATCAAACTTAAATCTGACTACATTCAGTGAATAAGGTACAAACTAGTCTTCGCCCGCTTCATTAAACTTTCCTACGACGTGTAAGCCAGCAGAGATTCAGGCATCCTAAACACTTACATGGTGAAGTATTCACTTCGAGTTTCAGCAACACAAACCCCCTCATTGTTATGAATTTCACTGAAATGCAGTTTCACTAGTAATACATAGCTTATGAAAGCTACTGTGACTGGGCCACACTTATGGACTCCCCTCTCTCTATCTGCACAGAACGTGGTGATGCTGATGAGCGACTTTGTAGACTGGCTGATCCCAGATATCCCCAAAGACATCAGTGTGCAGATCCATAAGGAGAAGAACCTCATTGTGGAGCTCTTCATGAAGGAGGAGCAGGGCAAGAGGCTTTTGCGCAACAGGCAGAGCAACCAAAGCCCGGATCAGCTTCGTCCCCGGCCCGCGTCGCATGTACAGACCAAGAACCAGTAGTCTCTAGAACAGGAGCTTCCATTCACACCAGAGCGTGCCATCACTGAGCCAGTCGTTCTACTAGCGTCCTACTGGAACCAGAGGCTGGTGAAGACGCTGATCGCAGTTACATGAGGGATGTTACAGGACTGCCATCTTATCTGTTTGGCTTCATGTTTTAGTTTTTTCTGTCTGTTACTTTAAAGTGAACCAAATGCAGGGAAGTTGTTTTATCCATATGCAAATTGTGATGTCTTGTTGGTTCTGAAAGCAGGCCGTAAGGCCTCATTTCCTGTTCGTCTTTTTGTGTGTGTAGTTTGTGTTAACGTTAACGCCTCGTTTACTGAAGAAAGCTAACTTTGTTGGAATGTCAGTGCTTTTATATGGATTTTATTTAAACCACATAATATGGGAAAAATCAGGTGTTTGTAAAATCCTCTGAGGAATATGAACATGGTCCAACCTGCCCTAATGCTGAATATTCAAAAGCTGTTCACAGTTGGTTGCAATTATTTTATAATAAATATTTTAGAAAGTGGAACCTGGTTCTGTGCGGTATTGTGCCTGTTAACAGGGCTGACCTTTCAGGACACTTCGGATCTCGATTCTAGTGACCAGTGATGAAATCTGTGCTGTCTTGTGTTTGCTGGTAAAAGACAAAGTACAGTATTATTGTATAACTTGGACACATGGATTTTGAGTGACCACTAAGGTGGCTGCACTGAGCCGTCAGTGGCTAATTAGCCATGTTGGTGTAGGTTAATATTTTTCTGTTGGTCATTTTAATCCATTTCAATTAACAGTTAATTATCCTGGAGGTATGGACCAGTCTAGACTAGTCAAAATATAATACTGTTGGGGGTGTGAATGTTTTTTATATGTCTGAAAACATGTATATGACACACGTCAGTAACGTTATTTGGAAATAGCTATGAATTTGATGAGGTACAATAACATAGGACACATTTACGACGTATCAGGAGGCCTTAATACTCTTTTAAATGAACCGTACGTCGTTGCTTTTCTTATCTTCTCTTCTTTTTGCTTACTTGTGCGGCAGGGGTGGGATCACTGAAGGTCAAGTGGCCTGGAGTTGGAAGGGAAATCCCACTGATTAACTTCACCCTAACTCAGTGGTCAGATGTAAATAAGGTCAAGTCAAAGCTAACCAGCCTTTTCACAGTAGTGGTGATAGAAGAGGTCTTGATGACTACAACCCAGCTATACGTTGTGGGGTTTTATATGTGATGTTAGCGATGATGATGATAAAGTAGTGGTATTAGGTGGGTGGGTGTGTTTTTGTCTGCCTTTAAACCTCCAGGGAACCTAAATTTGATTTCTTCCTAATTTAATTCTAAGTTAATCTTGTTTCTCTGTGGCCACGAAATGCATATACCAGGTATGTCTAACGAAAACCTTCCTAATAAATGGCCGATATATTTCACCATTTTTCTCCCCCCTACATGTAAACTGAGAGGTCCTGATCTTGGTGAATGCGCAATAAGCTTAATTGGTTAATTCTAACCAATCACAAGACTGGCATGTCTTGCCCCGCCCACACAAAACCGTTTTAGTGCCAGAGAAACTTGGGAAGCAAAAGCTAATCCAGCATAGCCAACAGCTTGCAGGAAAGACCACCGGTCTGAGGCATGTTGCCCATTCATTTGGTTATCCAAACAGCGTTATCGCTCATACAGTCCATCCATTCCTTTATTTACGTGGTGCTTTGAGAGCTGTCAATCAATCTGCTCGTCAAGCCATGCTATATCTGATTCCATTTGGGCTTTGCTGGATGTTTGTTTAGCTTACTCTGTGTTCCCTGAGACTTTAATGGGTTTTAGTCCAGTGAGGTTGTTTTAGAAGCAGGCATCTGGTTCCTATCACCACTACTGTTTCCAATTCTGACTCTGCAAGTTTCTCTAGAATGGAGCATTTCTGGATGTCTTTGTTTACATGTTAACCGTTTGATTATGACAGAGCTTCCCCTTTATTAACGAACCACTCTGTATCCTGCTATAAATATACGGACTTGCTTAGAGGCTCATTCTCCAGTGTTGGGGGGTTGATATCATGTTAATGTTTGGAACAGTATGTGGCATGTACATTGCAGTCAGTAATAGGCCTTGGGTTTTCATTTACATCTGAAATGACTTGAATCGAAATGTTAAATGCATCTGAATTTACATCGACCGGGGTTTGCATTCTCTTCAAACTCATCACGGACACTGCTGTACACGTAGTATTTATAACTTCATATTTTGAGCCAAAGAGCTTTCAGCTCAGTTGGGAGTATATAAATATATATAACTGTAATTTACATTTTTAAAGACTGTTAATTTATCCATGTGGTAGATCTACAGTAGGTGCGTCTGTGAATGACAGGAACTCTCTGTGTAATTAATGTTAATAAGACGTGTGTTTTTCCAGCCCTCTCTTTTCCTCATTCATCCACTTTAGACATTCTAACTGCTTCTAAAACCACATGCTACTATTCTGTTCATACTACGTATAATGAATGTATTGCTGAGGGCAGTGAACTGCTTTAAAATGCTGTTTAGATGGTAGTAGGGGGTTTTGGATGCAGCATCTTTCAGGCCTTTAACCTTTCCGCCAACTTCCACAACTCGGAATAAACCAGTTTTGTATGCTACTTTGTTTTGCCTGATCATCTCGTCCTAGTGGTTCATCTTCATGGCTGGCATTGTAGTAACAGTCTATTTCTGTGTTCATAAAGGAACTTAATAAAAACTGAAATGCTGGTCTCTGGTGTGTCGTTTTCTTAAAGTTATATCCCCCCCAGTTGCTTAGTTGTGGAGACTGTTCAGATTGATCTCTACACCTCTAGAACTAGACAGCATGCAGACACACCCTGGCCGTTTCCTGTTTCAGCTACTTCCCAACACCTTGGCCAAATGAGGGTTAAAAAAAAACTTTTCTAGGATCTACATTGCTACAATGTATTTCAATTTTAAATACTTTTAAATTATAATTTTTATTATACTTCAATTCTCTCAATGTACTCAAACCTTGCATCTCCCAGTTACCTAAATAAAAATAGAAGAAAAGTGAAAACAGCCAAAAGCTTCTGTTTGCACTGTATTTACGCTGTTACAAATGCATAGCTCCTTCACTTTTATTTTAAGGGTTGGCGATAAGGGTTTGTGCCACGTGATTTTTAAAAAAAAAACGTTACTGGCCTACAGAAGATTATGCCAAACTTCTCCTGTAGTTTAGTCATTGGAAATGAGAAGCATGTGAGTTTGACCTTACATGTTTTGTGATGAGACTGTACAGTCACTACAGTAGTATATACTGTTTACTGTATACGCCCCCTGTGTGTGGTATGCAGTGCACCTCACGTTTACCTCAGAGCTGTTATTACTGTATCCACTGTTTAGAGCTAGCTGCTGCTAACGCCGTTCAGTTCACCTAAACTATGTTTAGCCTAGCTGTTAGCTCCCCTCGGCTATACTTTAAAGAGAGTTCATTTTTTATTAGTCTCCAGACCTGTTATATTTTTACTTTCTGAGGCTCATTCTGATGATCATACCCCACTACCATCACTACACCCACATCTGACTGGAGTAGAACACTTTCCGGGCATCTACAGTGCACTACAGATCCTCAGTTTAGTCACATACTACCTACTACTGTTAGCTAGATTTAGTACACAAGTAGTATGCAGTATGCCATTTTGTGTACAGCCTATAACTAGAAAATGCTTGTGCAGTTTAAATGGAATTTGGAAATTTCTAAATGAGTTTTTCATGCTTAATTCAATTTTTTTTCTGTTGGTGCGCATGGACTACTTTAGTTTCTCTGGTGGAGTAGAAGGATCCCACAAAGAGAACAGCAACATGTTGTTGTTAATACGACACATAATAATAATAATAATAATAATAATAATAATAAGATTAGTCATTATTGTTATTGTTGTTATTATTATTATGATAATTTTTGTTTACTGTTATTGTTATTATTATTATTATTATTATTATTATTATTATTATAAATATTGTTAATATTGTTAATATTAATATTATTATTGTATTGTATTGTTGTTGGTGGTGGTGGTGGTAGGTTTGGCAGCACACCGAGTTAATAAAGAAGGTTACTGTCCCTTTAAGAAGGCAGTAAGAAATTGTGAAACAGGAAGTTCAAACAGCTCCGCTGTGCTCCAGCATCAGTTTGACAAGAATAACGATATTTAGCAAACGCTCCTTCTGTAAACTTTCAGACCTTCAGAAACAGACACTCCCTTTTCCAGAGAGAAACGGAGCGGTTCTGCCTCACAGACCGACATTTAGCAGGTCGCTGTAGTTGGACACAAACCGAAATTGAAACTCCTGAAAGAGAAATGTTGGGAATCCCGCTGTAGCGAGGGGCTAGTTAGCTGGTTAGCCGGAGCGTTCGGGGTGAAACTCCCTCTCCACAGACACTATGGAGTTTAAAACCATGTTGCTGGAAATATCCAGAAACCTCAGCAGCGCCGACCTGACGAGCCTGAAGTTTCTGTGTCAAGACACAATTGGGAAGAAGAAAACCGAAGACATTGACGCGGGAATACAGCTTTTCGAGTATTTAATTCAGAGGGGAGAAATTGGGCCCAACGACACTACAAAACTCCGGGAACTCCTCAACCGCATCGGCCGCCAGGATTTCTTGGAGGTCGTCGAAAGCTATGAAAGTCGATCGGAGCCCGCCGACTTACCAGATAAAGCAGAGCTAGGTGTGTATACGGAAGCTTAGGACGGACATGTTCCGGTCCACCTTAAATCATTCAGCAGTTCCAGTCTGGTATCTGGAGGAAACTTCACGGGCGCCTGATGGAACTGCTGAGCGATTTAAGGTGGAACTGAAAGTTGGAATCGCTGGCGAATAGGAAGACACCAACCTCCTCTGTCTTCTTCTGGAGTAGCAAGCCAGCACTGTGGTTGTTTGTACGCTGTTTAACAGTTGTGCCGAGATGACCTTAAAACCACCTCAGTCAAATCCAAGTATCAGAAACTGTAGCTAGTAAACGAGGGTAAGGCCCGGGCCTATAAAGCAACCTTAGTGACACTGATCTAAGATAAGAGCCCTTATACAGCTCCACAGACTGGAAACGCCAGTTTACTGTCTCATGTTTTTGACCTTACTCACGGGGACAGATCCTAGATTAGGACTATACACATATATATATATATATATATATATATATATATATATATATATATATATATGTATATATATATATGTGTATATATATATATATATATATATATATATATATATATATATATATATATATATATATCTGTATATATATATATATATGTGTATATATATATATATATATATATATATATATATATATATATATATGCGCACATGTATCCTGTCCGATGCTGTGGACCAGACAAATTGATCTATTAGTTTGACTCACTAAGGGTGCTGTACCTACTAGAACAGCATTTGCACAGAAGAATGATTAGGCGTTATTCTCTTTCTGAGATCTTTTGCTCTTCAAGAGAGACAGTCCATGAGCACAAGAAGGAGTTGCCCATTGCAAATGTCAATGGGTATATTGCTGCCGTATACAGTCTCATCACAAAACGTGTAAGGTCAAACTCACATGCTTCTCATTTCCAATGACTAAACTACAGGAGAAGTTTGGCATAATCTTCTCATATGTAAGGGTTCTTGGAGAGCAGCAGTCACAGCGCTCACCCTTATTTTGTGTTTGGCGCATTGAAACAATTTAATTAGCATTAAAGATCAAGATCAAGGACGGCTTGCATTTTTCTATTATCAGCCTAGTCGCTCTACAAGGATTATTCACAAATGTTATTGTGATCTGTTGAAAATTCCTGGCTGTCTGACATACTTCTGCATTAGCAGGCCAAGTATTTACTCCAAAGCACTTGTAGTTAAAAGATTTCCCCACATTCTAAACCAAAGGAGGGGTGTTACCTAGTGTTTAAATGAAATAATAGAGACTAGAAAAGTATTGCGTATTGCAGCACCACTTTAGGATGCAATTAAGCATGATTAGGGCAAAAGGACTGAGGAATTTTATATTTAAAATATCAATTTAAAAGAGTGTAATATTCAAATCGCAAGAGGTGCAATTTTAGTTATAGGCTATTTTATCAAAACCATGTCTCATATGGGAACGTTAACAAAATGCTATCAGAGCTTGCCTGTTAGAACTGCCTGTAGATGAGTTTGACCAATCAGAGACAGCCTATATGTTGTGACATCACTAACTAATTGGTCTTACTAACCAAATAACTGGCCTCAACTTTAATTTTTCCAGAAAATAGCAGAAACATCAGAATTAGACATTCGTCTCAAATCGTTCAGGCAGGAAGAGATGGTTTCCATCTAACTACAGAGTACTGAGACAGCCACCTGCGCTGTTCACTTTGTAATACCACAAACTTTTAACCCCAAGTTCAGCTTTTACAGTAGTAGTATCAGCACCAGTAGTGAACAGACTAAAAGCCCACAGCTAGTCGGCTTAAGTGCTCCCAAGTGATGAGGGGCATGTACTCCTAAGCTTATGTTGCGTTTACGTACTATCCTTACAATTTAACGTCTCTCTGTTCTAGATAAAATCAACATTGCAACAGATGTAATACTTGAGCATCTGGGAAGCAAGTGGCTTCAATTCGGACGCAAACTGGGCCTCAAAGACGGCATGCTGGACGGCATAGAGGAGAAGCACCCTCGCAACCTGGAGGAGAAGGTGAGAGAGGTCATCAAATTGTGGAAGAAGATGCGCAAACAGCAGGCCAGGGTGGACGAACTGATCAAGGCTCTTCGTGGCTGCAGCCAGAATTTCACTGCTGACCTTGTAGAGAAAGAAATCCAGAATGCCAGTACGCCCTGAAAATACATGTGATCCTGCCTCATCTAATGTTCAGCTGACTGGACGTGTGTGTGCTGTCAGTGTTAGGTTCTCTTTGTCTTCCTGATGATGCTTTAAGCTTATTTACCTTGCTTGGCACTTTGACATTCAAATAACTTTGGGACTTCTGAAGTGCTTTTACTCAGGTATGCTAACAAAGGATTACGCTCTGATATGTGAACTGTGAATCCATTCTGTTTACAGCAATGCTTTTTATTTTGATTGTTGTGTTATAAATTAGGCCAAAGTTAGGAAATATGTATTATATGTAGTATAGAAAGAGAAGATACATACAGTTTAACAGATATTTAAAGAAGCATTCATTCCCCTTTCCATCCTGTTCAACAGCATGCTAGAGTATACTTATCCTATTGTCAAATTGACACTAAGCCAGCAATATGAATTATTGCTTTTGATTGGATTTTTAATCCTGTAGAACTGAAATCATTTACAGTTGGGTGATATATCAGATGTGGAAAAGAATAAAGGGACTACGTTTGTGACCATCCCTGTCTGCAGTTTGCGCACCTGTAGTGCAGTAGTCTACACTGCCACTGGGATACGAGTGTGGCTGGACTGTCTACTGTCTGTTAGTTGTTATTGCAGGTTCAGACCTTGCTGCACAGAAGCTTCAGGAGTCTGGAGGATGCATGCCTGAAAGAATGCCTCAACCTGTGTACTTCTTCAGTGCCAAATGCTCTAGTAAAATAAACAAATCATAAATAACTTTCTTGTATTAAATAAATGTTTCTTTTATTTTAAACATCCTTTTATTCATGAGCCGGACTGTACTGTAATGAGGGTGGCAAAAGGTCTCCTCAAAGCGAGAAGGGTTCAGTTCCTGGTCGGGTGTCCAGGGTCCTTTTTGTATGTAGTTTGCATGTTCTCCCTGTGTCTGTGGGTTTCCTCCCACAGTCCAAAGACACAAAGTCAGGTGAACTGGAGATGCTAAATTGCCCCAAATCTGCCCTGAAATGGACTGGCTGTCTGCCACTTGCCAATTAAATGCCAGGATAGGCTCCAACACTGAGTGAGTGAGTGAGTGAGTGAGTGAGTGAGTGAGTGAGTGAGTGAGTGAGTGAGTGAGTGAGTGAGTGAGTGGGTGAGTGAGTGAGTGAGTGGGTGAGTGGGTGAGTGAGTGAGTGCTCTTGTAAATTGCTACAAATGACGCTTCTACTCTATCATATCAATCATCGTGTTTTTTATATAGTGAGATCTGAGCATTTTGACCAATCACTGTTCTGGATAAACATTTATGTTCAGGTTATTCCTTTTCCCGTTATTAATTCATAGATTGCAAGGTGTATTGCATTATAGTATTGCATTGCATTATATTATTAGCAGTTTTGCATTATAATTACTGTACTAGAACCATGTTAGATCATCAATGTGTATTGTGTTGCACTTATAATGACCTTTTCTTCTCTATAGGAATGAGCACTGGGCTGGGCCTAGTGCCAGGTAATGCTTTACTTGCTCTATGTCTGTGTATTAATCTCTAGGTACCAGCACTGGCCCCTATTCGGGCAGTGTCTGAGCTCGTGGTGAGTTTAGGCTCTAAACCTCCTGTACTAGCTGGAATATTATCCAAACAGAACACTAAGCACGGTTGCAAGTCGCTCTGGATAAGAGCGTCTGCTAAATGCCTTGAATGTAAATCTGTCCATTCTCCTTTTTTGTGGGGCATATTGCATTTATAGTTCTTTTTCAAATTATTGTTTTTTTGCTAATCACGGTTACTACATAACCCTCTGATGATTTGTCAATCTAATGGTCATGTATTAACATCACAACAAACCGAATTAAGACATATTACAAAAGTTCCCACCTCTGTCAGGGTTATTACACCTATTGTGAGCAGCGCCATGTACTGTTTGTCTACTTGAGCTTGAGAAGTGTCTGAACTACTAAGACCTTGTTCAGACTGCCAACCAAGATCCCATTTTTGGCATGTCGAGATTGTTTCCAGATTGGTTTAAAAAACATCCGATTTGCAAATGGGATCCAAACCTGATTTGTGGTATATAAAAATGGGTTTTTACAAATGTGTTTCACTCCGGATGCCCCAGACGCTCAAACTGGATTTCAAGATGTGTTTTGCCTCACTAATGATTGTGCCTAATAATGCGATACCTGCAGAAATTTAGATTTGGTCAGTAATCAATTACATTAAAATATGAATACACCTCACGTAGAAGGTGAAGGTTAAATCCTACATCCGTTAAGCATGTAGTAGTTCTCGGGTCCACTCTAAAAGTGTTCTGTTGCCGTCTCAGGTTTGGTGTGTTAAATGCTGCTTGTTTATTATTGGTACAGTGTTCTGTTTTCACACATGCTCAGCCTGAGAAATACGAAAGAAATCAGAGTAAGAGTATACATGCACCTTAACCCCATCAATGAGCTAAAATCTGATTTCTTAATCAGATTTCTGGGCCTTAATCCGATCAAAGAAATCAGAGTAGGCTGAATAACGCACTTGAATAATCAGCAAACTGCAGAAATCTGATTATTATCAGATTATTAAATACTTGTAAACTCAGTCGACAACAATGTCAAAGCCCGAGGGACGGAGGTGCTGTAGTTACTGGTGCATACATCGTTACCTTCGCTTGCAAATAGGCTGCTGATGTCTGCACACCCAAATCAGATCAGATCACTTGCAAATAACTGCAGACATTCGTCTCAAAAGATCTGATTTGAGAAACAAATACCATTTGCCTGCAGTGCGAACAGAGCCAAAGTCTCAACAGCCATTTTGAGCTTTTACTACAGTGAAGAAATAAATAGTTCTGTGGCGTTATTATTTAGTTATTAATTTAGTTATTAATTAGTTATTTGTATGGTAATAACCTACATTGTCTCAACCACCATAACTTACTAAACATCTTAAATGAAGTCGTAAGTGGAGACATAAACTGGCCAACCATGCAAATACAAAAAAAGGTGTGAGCCGATGTGAAACAAACAAATCGTCGCTGTCCAAAGAAAAACAAGTATCTCCAAAATGGCAACTTTACAGGAGAGGCCAAAAACCTAATTTAATTTTAATGCAAGTCAATGGAACCAGACGTCTTTTCAAAGAGTTTTTGGGGCATTTCTGTGGGTCCATTCATCATGCAATTCTTACTCAGTGTAAACGGCGGCCGCTGTTTTGAAATTAAGCATAAAAGTCAAAATGGACAAAAATGGAGATACGTGTTTTTCATTGGACAGCGACGAAATACATTAAATGCAAACCTGAGAGAAAAACCAGCAGGCTTATGGCTCCACAGTGCACTAATAAAAAGGTGTGCCCCGGTGGGGTAAACGTGGGGCAGTCAAGTATGAACATGCTGAAGAGATGTTGAAACACTTGAAGTGGAGTGTGAAATGCAGTGTAAAGCCTTAACAGATCAGGAGTTTGTCATGTTGTCCTGTTATAAAGATTCCCTAAGAAGACAGTTTCTGTCTCGTCATATCTTAATCTGACTCACCTGAGAACATTTTGGAGAAACAAGAACAATGAAGAGCATATCACAGCAGAGTTTACACGACACTGAGCATTCCCAAAATGCACACGGACAGCTTAAAGGAACGGTTCCTATATGGTTCTTGGTTTGGAAGGCTCTCACCTTGTACAGAAGCTTCATATTATGTGAAGGTTCTTTAAACCATCTGCCTAATTGCGAGTTGTCTGAAATAAACAGTGGGTCTGTAGCCTCCAGTATGCTGGACATTTGTCCTCAGGTATTGTAGCTCTATAGGAGTTACGTCACACTTTCATATTATAGGATGCAAAGGAAGGTAATTCCAAGAGACTGAATTCTCTGAAACGTTTTCAAGGAACATTTTGGTACCTGGTTTATGTCCAAATGTCTGGTATACTGAATTGTACACAGTCGAGTCACATTATTATGACCACTTCCTACTTTAGATGGAGGCAGCATGTAGCTCATGAAGGAAGTCACATTTCTGTGGCAATCTCTGGGCCCACTCATCCATGTGGAAGGCACTCTCAACTGATATGGGTATAAATCCATCCTTGCAGATCACTTACACCCATTCATGCTGATCGTCTTCTCTCGGGCGAATGGGATTTTCCAGCAAGACAATGCTACATGTCACACGGCTTCCTACTACTACCCTGACCCCCTAATTCCCCAGACCTTACCCCAACTGAGCATATGTGGGATGATCTTGATGGTTGTGTTCACTCTGTGCATCCTCACCCACGCCCCCTCGAGCAGCTGTGGGATGCACTGAAGTCAGCATGGCTCCAGATACCTGTGACAACCTACCAGGACCTCATTGAATTACTCCCAGCCCGTCTGCTGCTCTCCATGCTGCAGACAGTTGGTCATAATAATGTGACCTAACTATGTATGTTCCCAACACCACTGCTGTGAAACTCACTTTTAGGGTTTCTCAAGTTCTCATGTCTCATTTACAAACATAGCCCTTCAAGAACGTTCCACGGCCTTCTGTAAAACCAGTATTCCTATGGTAGTTCTTCTCTGTTCTCAAGGTTTTTGGCACCTTTACTTCTAGGAGTGTAGAATAAATTGCCTCCAGGTCTGATGACACTGTCTGAAACAACCTGTCAGATGATGCAGGATGATCCAGACAGAACAGATGCTGTTTATTCATTCTTCTTGTTGTCATTTTGACAGCACTGCATCCGGAATTCAAAGGAATCTGACACTGTTTGATCTGGGTGGGTGGTGGGGGTCTCATGCTCAGGAGTCAGCTGTCATTTGCTTTTTTTAGACATCTGGAAACAAAGAGCTGTCACCAGTGTAAAGACAATAGAAGAGGAATAGTGCACCCTGGTGGTGCATCAAGAGACTGTGGATCAGACTGCCAAGAATAAGGTCAAAGATGGAGCATCTGTGATGTCGGTGAAGATGTCATGACGGGTTAGCTACCAGTGCTTATGGGAAACTAATCTGTTGACTCTCTTAAAAAGTCCATGTCAGGAAAATCTCGCTAGTCTCTCTTTAATATGTGAGCACTGTAGAGGGCGTGCTAACTTACGTTTACCCAGCAAACCATGACATTTGGAGGTAGTCCACAAAGCAGGATTCATCATTTAGCAGGATCTTAAGCCCAAAGTCAAGCCTGTCCCATTGGACAAGAGCTGAGAAGAGTCTTGGACAGTCCTCGTGTTAAGGCTTGATGTATCAGGCTAAGGAGAAATCCTGGCAAGTGGACAGTGGTGGACAGTAACGTAGTAAGTGTAATTGGTTACTGTACTAAAGTATTTCCATTTTGGACGAGTTTGTACTTTAACTGCACTACATTTCAAACTCAAATATCTATAACTTTAAACTCCACCACATTCCACAAAATCTGTAGTTCCTTTCGGCTTATGTGTCAAAACCAAACCAGCTTGTTCATGGATTCTTGGCATCCATGGAAATGTCCATTTCAGGCCTGGACCACATCAAGGTCCACTGGGAGGAAGGTAGGTAAAGCAGGATGGGGTTAGTAAAGCGATAAAAGGTAAATAAACCAACTTATAGAAATATCTACACATGCACCAGTGGCTAGTACGTGTCTTTTTCTGAATTTAAACAAAATTTGTTTGGCTAGTTTATGTTTATGAACCGAGACCTACAGATGCAATATGGAAAACTTATTTGTGAATCTGTTTAAAATGTGTTTTTATTAAACTTGTAAGTTGCAAATAAATCTGAAATCGAAACTTTCCTTGCTTGCAAGAAGTTATTTTATAGTTCTAGCTAATGGAAACTGTTCTCCTACAGGGTTCCGTGCTTTGAATTAATGACCTTCTATTAAAAGAGTCTCATTCCAGAAATGCTAATAGGACATTAGAGCCATAATAAATCCTGCTCCTGTTACTCTCCATGCTTGAGTACATCTGAAGGTAAGTACTTTAGTACTGTTACTCCAGTGGAGGTCTAAAGGGAGGAACTTCTACTGACACTGGAGGAGTATTTTGCCTTGGGGACTCTACTTTAACTCAAGTACATGGCGTGTGTACTTTGTCCACCATTGCTTGAGGAATATATACATTTACATTTATGGCATTTAGCTGACACTCTTATCCAGAGTGACTTACAAGGTTAACTGTAGTACAGGTAGGCCAGTGTAGTGTTAGGAGTCTTGCCCAAGGACTCTTATTGGTGTAGCACAGCATAGTAACCCAGACTGGGATTCGAACCCCAGTCTCCCACATGTAGAGGTGGAACCCTGAGTAGCGGTGTTACCCACTGAGCTACACCAACTTATAAGTCTCAAAGAGTATGTTAGAGTAAGGTTACACACAGCTAGAGGGTTCAGTCCAATCGCACCTGGAACTGTAGAACTGCAGGACCCTCTGGAAGGAAGTGGACGCTCCATATAAAGAGGGTAAGAATGAATCAGCCACATCAGCGTTTCTCTTGTGTTTATTTGGATTTTTACATTGATTAGTATAGGCTGTTACAGTAGTGTAAGGTACATCCATGTTTAGAGCTGTGCGTGTGGAGGCGAAGACCAGAAACGTTCCTCTTCCACAGAGAAGAATCAATCTTCTGATGCACTCTCACACAGTTTGTGCAGGCAGGCAAAGACAGATCAGCACACACACACAAACACACACATACAGACATCCCCTGCTCAGATAACCACAAATAAGTCACTGCCAAGCTGGTTTTCCTCTTTAGTTGGTTAAGCTTGCCTGAAAAAATAAGCTGTTCTCCAAGTAAAACCAAAAAAGAATTTCATTAAAAATACAACTAAAACTACTTGATTTCTCGAATCCCCCTCTCCAAAAACAAAAAAAAGACCTCCTTAAGATGCGAAACTGGAAAAGAACCTCTACCCATCCTCTGTACAAATCTGTATTCCATAACAAAAGGAAACCTTCACACTCGATTAGGAAACTGCGCATGACCTGAACCAGTAAATACTAGACTTCTAGCATTTCTTGGACCTACCACCCGCATCTACGCGCATCGCCAGCCAAAGAAAGTCATTCAAGTTTGGCCTAACTGTCCCTGAACTACTAAACCCGTTAAGGAAAAGGGATATGTACACGCCAACAAACGTCTGTGAGCAATTCAAAACGTGAGTACAAAGAAAACTGGTCAAAAATAAATATGATCTGCGCCAAAACTGAAAATCTGAGGAAGGAAGGAAGGAAGGAAGAAAAAAGAGGACTGTACAGAAGAGAAATGTCCCAAGCAACTGAGTATGACCAAGGATGGATGCCCATGCTCTCTCAAATAAGGATCCCTTCAGGGACTCTCTGAAAGTCAGTCATCAGTTTTCTACTGTGCTTTTGGTGATGATACTGCAGCTGTACGCTACCACTGTCCCTGGCATCTTCCCGGAAAGGCACTGTGCTGGTAACGTCTCTAACAAAGCCGAAGGACTGGGATAAAATATGGCGTCGTGATGCTAAATTCTCTAGCCCGTCGATAAAGTAAAGGTCTGGAACTTTGCACTGTGTGATGTAGCCATGGTCGGCAGGTCGGCCTCTTCCATAGCTCCGTGATTCGTGGCCAAGTCGCGGCTGCTGTTGCCGCAGTTCGGTGTTATTCCTTTAGTGGGGTGGGTCTCGCCCGGGGCGGGGCGGGTCATCAGGATGCGAGGACCTGGACGTAGTTAGCAGGGTAGAGGCCCACCTCTCCGCTGTCCAGCTGCCCCTTACACCAGCCCTGCTCGTCCTCCTCTCCAAGCTTCATCAACTCTTCACCTGCAATGAGAACAAAGATACATGATTACGTGACCAAGGTTCTTCTTTATCCTTGGCACAGGACAGGGACATCAGGAGGCTACAGCATTTTTGGGAGGGTATCGTGATTCTCACACAGTTCCTGCAGATTGTGTAGTAAAGGTGGAGGTGAAGTGACACCAGGCCTTCTGTACATGTGAGGTATGACAACAAACCGCTCATCTTGGTGCTGACCACGGTGCCTCCACACGGGGATTCGTTGGTGTTCTCCACCAACACAAAAGTGGGACTCCTCTCTGAAGATGACCCCCTGCGATTCTGAGTCACTCCATGGCAGTCTGGCACGACACCACTGCAGTCATTGGCGGTGTTGACGTGGTGTTAGGAGCAGTCGTCGTAACGGTCTGCTGTCGATGGTGCTGGCACTAACAGGATGACTCATGGAGACATCACTGCTTCCTGAATGTCTGCCATCGTGGTGGCTGGCTCAGTCAGGGTACAGCGATAAGGCCCACCCTTGGTTACGTCACATGCCCGATCGAGTGTGAAAATGAAATCATCCTCATGTTTTATAATGTCAGGCGTGAGAAACCAAAGTTTCATTACTGCCTGTTGATTTCTTCTGGGTGCAGCTACACTGATGAGAGTATACGGCAGTATATGAATCACAGTAATATCACACCATGACTTGGCTTATCCTAAACATGCTGCACTGCTGGGCTTTCTGTGATTCCCATCCCTAAAACCTTATACTCAGCAACCTTAAATGTAAGAACAGGTAAACAAGTTATGACTAGGACCGTACCATATGGTCATTCAAACGAACAACAGCAATGCCAACGATCCAATACAGGAATTCATTTTTGGTTGCCGATCACAATGGCCTGCTCTGCATTATAATATTCAAAAATGTGTAATAATTAAAAAACACCCCAAGAGTGATCATTTTAATGGTAATTATGAAGAAACAGACTATTAATAACTGTTGTGGCATAGATCAATCACAGTACACAGTATTCTATAATAATCATTATCTGACTGCTGTTCAACCATCCCGCACCCCTTTAAACTGCTCGCACAGTGGCAAAAAGTAGAAGGGGCGTGGCCACCCCAGCTCCATTAATTAGCACCAGTGATAAATAGCTTATCGTCGCTGTCCAAAGAAAAACAGGTATCTCCAAATTAGCAACTTTACAGGAGAGGCCAAAACCCAATTTAATTCTAATGCAAGTCAATGGAACCAGAATTTTTCCAAGCGATCTTTGCGCCATTTCTGTTGGTTCAGTCATCATGAAATTCACACAGAGTGTACACAACAGCCAGTGTGATCAAATGGTACATAAAAGTGAAAATCGTCAAAAATGGAGATACATGTTTTTCATTGGACAGCGACGTTATGTGGTTTCTGTACACTGCATGGTTTCGACTACTAGTCTCTTTGAATATGAATAAAAGAACAGATACATTTATTTATCTGTTTATTATTGTATTTTACCCCTTGGTAATAATATTCGTTCTCATGGCCTCAATTTTCATTGTTATGCCGATGATATTCAGATTTACCTTAGCCTCAAACCCACTGAACCTTCTCCACCTTCCTCACTGTTGCATTGCATTCAGGAGTTAACAAACTAGTTGAATGCTAACTTTCTGAAGCTTAATAGTAAAAAACTGAGTTTATAATTATTGGTACTAAGACAGCTGTCTCTGCTTACTCCGACTGTGTGCTTGTTGTTAATGACACCCCAGTCACCCCGTCCACTACTGTGCGAAACCTTGGTGTCCTGTTTGACCCTTGCCTCAGTTTTGTTTCCCATATTACATCTCTGACAAAGTCTGAAAAATTGCTAGGCTCCGCCCACTGCTCACTTCGAAAGATGCTGAGACTCTGGTTCATGCATTTATTTCATCTAGGCTAGATTACTGCAATGCTCTGTTCCATGGTCTACCCTCCAAAACCCTTCGCCCTCTGCAGTACATTCAAAACTCCGCAGCCAGAGTCTTAGTCCGCACCAAGAAGTCCCCACCCATCACCCCCATCCTTCTTCAGCTACACTGGCTACCAGTTACAGAGCGCATCCACTATAAGATCCTTCTCCTGACCTTTAAAGCCCTACACGGACTAGCACCCACCTAT
This sequence comes from Prochilodus magdalenae, assembly GCA_024036415.1. NCBI lineage: Eukaryota > Metazoa > Chordata > Actinopteri > Characiformes > Prochilodontidae > Prochilodus > Prochilodus magdalenae. The sequence continues at coordinate 42,967 of JAMWET010004679.1, forward strand.
CTGTCAGCCCTCCTACATCCTTACATCCCATCACGTAAGCTAAGGTCTTCTGACTCTGGTCTCCTGGCTGCTCCTAGGTCTAGGCTTTCCTCTATGGGTGGCAGGTCATTTAGTGTTGCTGCCCCCACACTCTGGAACTCCCTACCTTCATCTATACGCACCTCACCCTCTCTTTCCATCTTCAAAACTTATCTTTTCTCTAAACATTTTCATTCTTCATGATCATTTTTTGTTTGTTTGTTTATTTGTTGGTTTATTTTTGTGTTTGTAAAGCGTTCTTGGGTTTGTGAAAGGCGCTATAGAAGTGTAACCTATTATTATTATTATTAAAATGTTCTTTCTCCAGACGGCAGCTTCTAATTTTTTAGCCACATGATTCTCTTTTCTCTATTTTTATACATAATAGTATACGGCCATACAATCATACAAACCACACAAGCAAGCCTATTTGATGAATCTGATGATCTACAATGCCGTCTGCACGATGCTAATTAGGGTGTATAAGCATCCACTATTTGTTGGTTATATTTGCCTTCTATCTCCGGTGCCTAAACACTTAAGTGTGAAACGTCAGACACTAAACACGTCTTGGCTAAAGGCTTACATTTAAGATAAGAGGAACCCAGTGTGTCATAAAAGCATCACTTGGCCAGTGCTCTTAACACGAACAACTAGAGCGACAGTCTAACAGTACGGGGAATCAGGCCTGGTGTTCACAATGGACCACTTTTTGTCAGAAACATAATGTTTGGCTACTGGGTGGAGGAAGTTGCAGCAAACCTACCAAGCCACCACAAGATGGCAGACAAGACAACGGAATAAGACCACTGCAGACCGCACTGCAGGAGTTTTCCATTAGACTCATGACTCTGCCGTTACATACTGCCATTAATACAGAAAATCAAGATTACACTGACTCTGCTACAGAAAATAAATTGGATGTAGAGCCTAACACCCAGTTCAGCTCAGTTTCTGCTCTGCCAACACAGGAAACGACTAGCTGTCTCAATTCATTTATTCATTTCTCAAATCCACAAGAGAAAGGCTGTATTTCTCAATCTGTTCTATCAACGCAGCCTGAACGCACTTTACCCTGTTCTGTTCGCAGCACGACCCCCCTGCTGTGCAGAGATCTGCTTAGCTGGCCAACAGACCAGACAGACAGGCATTTAGCATTAGCATCAGTTCAGCTTCCCACTAGTCTGACTACTGTGGCTTCACCATGAGCTCCTCCCGCCTGGGGGGGAAATCTGGGGTTCATAAGAGAATGGAAGCTGAGACAGAGCTCCAGTATTGTGTTGACTCCAAAAGCATTCCGCACAATAACGAAGAGAAAGAGATCTGGGCCAGAAGAAAAGAAACCGCTGCTTTGTTACCTACTCCTCAAATTCCAGGTGATATTGTATCGAATGGGATCATAAAGCCACGGCTGTGGAATCAGCCTTCCATCTCGAGGAATGTCCATATACAGTTCGAATGAGCAAACCAAAGACAAAGTCAAATCCTGTTCTTCAGTGTTTAACCGCTTCCACAGTAGCCATATAATGCAATTTCAGTCTGTTACGGAATTTAATTATTTGAATATAATTCCATTTTTAAAAATAGAATATTATTAAATTATAATTTATGACTGCTTTATTTAAAGGTGCTGAGGTGGCGCTTTGCACAACGACTGGAAAAAGAAAGTAAAGAAGGTCCAGCTGGATGTCTAGGGACCTCGGAAGACTCCTCGTAATCAGATTCATCCATTCGGGGAGGGGGTCCGAAGTACAGCTCCATGTTACAAAATGTTCATACGCACATTGAATGCAATTACTTCATGTCCACCAAAGAGGTCCTGAAATCTTAGACACTGTAGCTTTTATACAGTAGCTTCTAAGAAACCAGACAGGTAGCAAAAGTATACATCCTGGCTAAAGCTAACACTGCAAGCTACAGCGTCATGTTTGAGGGCTGGAATGTTTGCAAAGGTGGGACTTCTATGGGATCCATCACACTCGATCAGATCCCATGCTATACAGTTCCAAAGTAGAACTTTTCGTTTACCAAACACTCAAGGTAACTCAAGGGTACTGGTGTCTTCTTTACAGAACATCTCAAAACAAGGGGTTATCAGTGTACTGGACAGTGGGAACCCATCAATGTGGAAGGATCCATCATCTCTAGTAAAATAAGTCCCATCAGGCTTAATAACCTTACACCTACTTACCTTCTGCTGTGGTTTCCCAGGTTTCATATCTGTTTTGAAAGCTGCTTATAAAGTCACTATGTATTTCATACGAGACCCTAAATCAAAGAGGATCATATGAAGAGTGTGAGAGGGTGTGACATGCCACTCATCTGGTAGTAGTCAGTGAAGTGATAACACTGTTTCACAATCCAAAAAAAGTCAATCATGCTTTTGGAAATGGATGTGTGATGCTGTATATCAGCATAGTACTGTGCATCAACGTGAACACATGGTGAGACAGTAAAAGGACACATAAGGGCTTTCCTGGCTAATTCAGAGGGGTTCAGACAGGGACACAAACACACAAGTAATGGGTCCTAGGGCTGCACAGTATGGACAAATGATCATGTCATTTTACTGTGTATTAAAATAAATACAGTAACTAGAGTATAATTACAGTAACTAGAGTTTATATTCAGTAACTAGAGTTTATATACAGTAACTAGAGTTTATATACAGCAACTAGAGTTTATATTCAGTAACTAGAGTTTATATACAGCAACTAGAGTTTATACACAGCAACTAGAGTTTATATTCAGTAACTAGAGTTTATATACAGCAACTAGAGTTTATACACAGTAACTAGAGTTTATACACAGTAACTAGAGTTTATATACAGCAACTAGAGTTTATATACAGTAACTAGAGTTTATATACAGTAACTAGAGTTTATATACAGTAACTAGAGTTTATACACAGTAACTAGAGTTTATATACAGTAACTAGAGTTTATATACAGTAACTAGAGTTTATACACAGTAACTAGAGTTTATATACAGTAACTAGAGTTTATATACAGTAACTAGAGTTTATACACAGTAACTAGAGTTTATATTCAGTAACTAGAGTTTATACACAGTAACTAGAGTTTTATATACAGTAACTAGAGTTTATATACAGCAACTAGAGTTTATATACAGTAACTAGAGTTTATATACAGTAACTAGAGTTTATATACAGTAACTAGAGTTTATACACAGTAACTAGAGTTTATATACAGCAACTAGAGTTTATATTCAGTAACTACAGTTTATACACAGTAACTAGAGTTTATATACAGCAACTAGAGTTTATATACAGTAACTAGAGTTTATATACAGTAACTAGAGTTTATATACAGTAACTAGAGTTTTATATATACAGTAATACAGTACAGTTTATATACAGTAACTAGAGTTTATACACAGTAACTAGAGTTTATATACAGCAACTAGAGTTTATATTCAGTAACTACAGTTTATACACAGTAACTAGAGTTTATATACAGTAACTAGAGTTTATATTCAGTAACTACAGTTTATATTCAGTAACTACAGTTTATACACAGTAACTAGAGTTTATATACAGTAACTAGAGTTTATATACAGTAACTAGAGTTTATACACAGCAACTAGAGTTTATATACAGTAACTAGAGTTTATATACAGTAACTAGAGTTTATACACAGTAACTAGAGTTTATATACAGCAACTAGAGTTTATATTCAGTAACTACAGTTTATACACAGTAACTAGAGTTTATATCAGTAACAGAGTAACTAGAGTTTTTACACAGTAACTAGAGTTTATATTCAGTAACTAGAGTTTATATACAGCAACTAGAGTTTATATACAGCAACTAGAGTTTATATACAGTAACTAGAGTTTATATACAGTAACTAGAGTTTATATTCAGTAACTAGAGTTTATATTCAGTAACTAGAGTTTATACACAGTAACTAGAGTTTATATACAGTAACTAGAGTTTATATACAGCAACTAGAGTTTATATACAGTAACTAGAGTTTATATTCAGTAACTAGAGTTTATATACAGCAACTAGAGTTTATACACAGTAACTAGAGTTTATATACAGCAACTAGAGTTTATACACAGTAACTAGAGTTTATACACAGCAACTAGAGTTTATACACAGTAACTAGAGTTTATACACAGTAACTAGAGTTTATATACAGCAACTAGAGTTTATATACAGTAACTAGAGTTTATATACAGTAACTAGAGTTTATATACAGCAACTAGAGTTTATATACAGTAACTAGAGTTTATACACAGTAACTAGAGTTTATATTCAGTAACTAGAGTTTATATTCAGTAACTAGAGTTTATACACAGCAACTAGAGTTTATACACAGTAACTAGAGTTTATACACAGCAACTAGAGTTTATATACAGTAACTAGAGTTTATACACAGCAACTAGAGTTTATATACAGTAACTAGAGTTTATACACAGCAACTAGAGTTTATATTCAGTAACTAGAGTTTATACACAGTAACTAGAGTTTATACACAGTAACTAGAGTTTATACACAGTAACTAGAGTTTATACACAGTAACTAGAGTTTATACACAGTAACTAGAGTTTATACACAGTAACTAGAGTTTATACACAGCAACTAGAGTTTATATACAGTAACTAGAGTTTATACACAGTAACTAGAGTTTATATTCAGTAACTAGAGTTTATATTCAGTAACTAGAGTTTATATACAGTAACTAGAGTTTATACACAGCAACTAGAGTTTATATACAGTAACTAGAGTTTATACACAGCAACTAGAGTTTATATTCAGTAACTAGAGTTTATATACAGCAACTAGAGTTTATACACAGCAACTAGAGTTTATATTCAGCAACTAGAGTTTATATTCAGCAACTAGAGTTTATATTCAGTAACTAGAGTTTATATACAGTAACTAGAGTTTATATACAGTAACTAGAGTTTATTTAACTACAGGTTATACACAGTAACTAGAGTTTATATACAGCAACTAGAGTTTATATACAGTAACTAGAGTTTATATACAGTAACTAGAGTTTATATACAGCAACTAGAGTTTATATACAGCAACTAGAGTTTATATACAGTAACTAGAGTTTATATTCAGCAACTAGAGTTTATATTCAGTAACTACAGTTTATACACAGTAACTAGAGTTTATATACAGTAACTAGAGTTTATATACAGCAACTAGAGTTTATATACAGCAACTAGAGTTTATATACAGTAACTAGAGTTTATACACAGTAACTAGAGTTTATATTCAGTAACTAGAGTTTATACACAGTAACTAGAGTTTATATACAGCAACTAGAGTTTATATTCAGCAACTAGAGTTTATATTCAGCAACTAGAGTTTATATTCAGTAACTAGAGTTTATACACAGTAACTACAGTTTATACACAGTAACTAGAGTTTATATACAGCAACTAGAGTTTATATACAGTAACTAGAGTTTATATACAGTAACTAGAGTTTATACACAGTAACTAGAGTTTATATTCAGTAACTAGAGTTTATACACAGTAACTAGAGTTTATATACAGTAACTAGAGTTTATATACAGCAACTAGAGTTTATATACAGTAACTAGAGTTTATACACAGTAACTAGAGTTTATATTCAGTAACTAGAGTTTATACACAGTAACTAGAGTTTATATACAGCAACTAGAGTTTATATACAGTAACTAGAGTTTATATACAGTAACTAGAGTTTATATACAGCAACTAGAGTTTATACACAGTAACTAGAGTTTATACACAGTAACTAGAGTTTATATACAGCAACTAGAGTTTATATACAGTAACTAGAGTTTATATACAGCAACTAGAGTTTATATACAGTAACTAGAGTTTATATACAGCAACTAGAGTTTATACACAGTAACTAGAGTTTATATTCAGTAACTAGAGTTTATATACAGCAACTAGAGTTTATATTCAGTAACTAGAGTTTATATACAGTAACTAGAGTTTATATACAGCAACTAGAGTTTATATACAGCAACTAGAGTTTATATACAGTAACTAGAGTTTATATACAGTAACTAGAGTTTATATTCAGTAACTAGAGTTTATATACAGTAACTAGAGTTTATATTCAGTAACTAGAGTTTATATTCAGTAACTAGAGTTTATATACAGCAACTAGAGTTTATATTCAGTAACTAGAGTTTATATACAGCAACTAGAGTTTACATTCAGTAACTAGAGTTTATATACAGTAACTAGAGTTTATATACAGTAACTAGAGTTTACATCCAGTAACTAGAGTTTATACTCAGTAACTAGAGTTTATATTCAGTAACTAGAGTTTACATCCAGTAACTAGAGTTTATATTCAGTAACTAGAACTAGAGTTTAGTTTATTCAGTAACTATACTAGAGTTTACTCTCAGTACAGTAAGTTTAACTACTAGAGTTTATATTCAGTAACTAGAGTTTACATTCAGTAACTAGAGTTTATATACGACAACTAGAGTTTATACTCAGTAACTAGAGTTCATTTTCAGTAACTAGAGTTTTTTACACAGTAACTAGTTTACATTTAGTAACTAGAGTTTACATTTAGTAACTAGAGTTTACATTTAGTAACTAGAGTTTAAATACAGTAACTAGAGTTTACATTCAGTAACTAGAGTTTATATTCAGTAACTAGAGTTTACATTTAGTAACTAGAGTTTAAATACAGTAACTAGAGTTTACATTTAGTAACTAGAGTTTAAATACAGTAACTAGAGTTTAAATACAGCAACTAGAGTTTATATACAGTAACTAGAGTTTATATACAGTAACTAGAGTTTATATTCAGTAACTAGAGTTTATATACAGCAACTAGAGTTTATATTCAGTAACTAGAGTTTAAATACAGTAACTAGAGTTTATACACAGTAACTAGAGTTTATATTCAGTAACTAGAGTTTATACACAGCAACTAGAGTTTATATTCAGTAACTAGAGTTTATATTCAGTAACTAGAGTTTACATTCAGTAACTAGAGTTTATATTCAGTAACTAGAGTTTAAATACAGTAACTAGAGTTTAAATACAGTAACTAGAGTTTATATACAGCAACTAGAGTTTAAATACAGTAACTAGAGTTTAAATACAGTAACTAGAGTTTAAATACAGCAACTAGAGTTTATATTCAGTAACTAGAGTTTAAATACAGTAACTAGAGTTTATACACAGTAACTAGAGTTTATATACAGCAACTAGAGTTTATATTCAGTAACTAGAGTTTATATTCAGTAACTAGAGTTTAAATACAGCAACTAGAGTTTAAATACAGTAACTAGAGTTTATATTCAGTAACTAGAGTTTATATACAGTAACTAGAGTTTATATACAGCATCTAGAGTTTAACTACAGTAACTAGAGTTTATATACAGTAACTAGAGTTTATATTCAGTAACTAGAGTTTATATTCAGTAACTAGAGTTTAAATACAGTAACTAGAGTTTAAATACAGCAACTAGAGTTTAAATACAGTAACTAGAGTTTATATTCAGTAACTAGAGTTTATATACAGTAACTAGAGTTTATATACAGCATCTAGAGTTTAACTACAGTAACTAGAGTTTATATACAGTAACTAGAGTTTATATACAGTAACTAGAGTTTATATACAGCATCTAGAGTTTAACTACAGTAACTAGAGTTTATATACAGTAACTAGAGTTTAAAATGTTATTTATCATGTTATGGGATACTCTGTAGCCTAGTGCATTGGCCGTGGCATCACTTAGCCACAATAGTTTGACAGAATCTCTGATCTTATTTCATTTTGTTCATCAATATTCTTTCACTACAATGACTGGCTTGGATTACACAAGCTTAGCCCAGCCACTGAAATCACAAAGAAAACAGTAATTATATCCATATTCAAAACAAATGGAGGCCTGAAAGGTTTTTAAGCCTTTCAGCCAGAGAAAAGAAGCCAATGATGCATCATCACAAAGGGGCTATTTCTAGTATTTATATGGGAAACTCTATGGCAGCTCCACCAAGGAACGGTTCACAACAGATGTGGCCATGGTTACATTTCTTATTACATCTGAAGAGTCCATTTAAAGACCAGCTGACTTGTCAGGATACGTACTTACTTACGTAATGTAGAGGTCTCATTTGCATTTTGTAGCCTTCAGTATAAATACTCCAAAAGATGACTGGGATAATGGTGAAGAAAAGGTAAACAGTGCAGCCCCACAAACTACATTACATAGAGCTGTTCTAGAAAACCCTGGGAAATGTCCTTTTAGGTCTTTCTTTAACCCAGATTCACACCAAAGCACTCATGCTCAGATTTGACCAGCTCTGCTCAGTCTTTTCCCAGACTATCAGAATGATCGGTTGATTCAGCACAGCTGCAGTCAGCTGTTGATCAAGCACATTCTGATGTGAGAGAGGAAAGGAACGCAGAAGCAGAGCATTTAAATCCATCACTCCAAAAGCTGTAAGCGTGCTCTATCACAGCTTGCTGGGAGCCAACATGGTGTACGTGTGTGTGTGTGTGTGACATTAATAAGCATTAGTAGGGATTAATACCTGCTTTAAAGCTCAGCTCATCAGACTCTTGGCCAGTGTAATCATACAGTGCTCTAACCCGCACACCCGCTACCTTCTCTTCTTCCTCCTCCACCTCCACCCCATTCGCAGCGATGTACTTCTTGGGGCTCTCCTCATCAGACCAGTCCGAGGAGTAGTCTTTGGCACCTCTGTGTTTGGTAGAAACAAGGGAACAGGTTAAAGCCACATCTTCAATCATCCTCAGCATTAGTGATGCACCGAAACATGGGCCATAATTATTATTATTAGTTTTTATTTTTTGAAAAAGTGACTCAATAAAACAGTAAAGATTTTGAATGGGCTTTTCCAGCGCATGTTCATTATGAGTATATCGCTGTTGTCCAAATTTTGGAGTCTCTCCAAAATGGCAGCTTTACAGGAGTGGCCAAAACAGAATTTTAATGCAAGTCAATGGAACCAGACTTTTTTTGGTCCATTCATCATAAAATGTTCACACAGTGTAAACAACAAAGATGCATAAGAGGAAAAATCGATATGGATATACAGCAAACGGTTACATATAGTCCTAGATATAGGACAGTCGTGGGCTGGAGGTTGGGGAACCAGCCTGTTAGATTCCCTGAACTGACAGCAACGACTGAGGTGCTCTTGAGCAAGGCACCTAACCCCCAACTGCTCCCTGGGAGCCGTGGATAGGGCTGCCCACCGCTCCGGGTAAGTGTGCTCACTGTCCCCTAGTGTGTATGTTCACTAGTGAGTGTGTTTGTGGGTGTTTCACTTCACGGATGGGTTAAATGCGGAAACTAAATTTCCCCACTGTGGGATCAACAAGGGATTAAAATCAAAATCAAATCAATATAGGGTCAAAATATAAGAATTTAGAAATCATATCAATGCTGATAAGAATAAGAAATTGTGGTTGGAAAACAAGCCCAATTTCAGCTGCGAGGCTGAAGACCAGCACAAGCTTCCTCAGAGATACATAAAGTGCTACCAATGCTATGGCATTGGACAGTTCAATCTGCTTGGAGAACGCCATCTGCCAATTCTGTTCCGTTGGCTAACGTTTGCTTTGACCAGTATCGTGCTGCATGATGGGAGGAGATACAGGCCCATCCTACCGATCCACAGAGAGCAAGCTAATTAGACTCTCAAACTCCCGAGTTATCAAATTTACAATCTCCAGGAACAGGCCCAATGCCCAGACCAGGACTGCTCAACTTTTTGTACCATATTAGTGGCGGGCCAAGGGCTACAATGACTTAACCAAAGAGGGGAGGTAGGTTTCAAATCCAGCTTTTAAAAATGCATGTTATAATAATGATTTATATACATATTAATATACACATTTTAATAAAAAATATGGAAGCAATTATTTACTATACCAAAGTTTTATAGCTCTAACACATTTACTGTTCATCTGCTGAATTCAACAAGCTGGAAATAAACATAACCTTTTTATATTTGAAATATGTTAAACAGAGCAAAGAAACTACAGTCTAAGTCACTAAGGTCAGCAGAAAACTACCATATTTATGTTTGTTTATATATTTACTTGTTTCCCAAAATCAACAAAATGTCATTTTCTCAAACTTTTGGATATGACTGTGTAATCAAAGGCAATTGTTTACGCGACACTCTATTCTGTTACTACATTGTTCTAGAAATACACTTTTAGAAAAACAATAAAGATATAATTAGTTTATTTAGCTTTAATATAATTATATATATGAGGTTCTAATATGTTTGCTCTTATTGGGTGAGAGGTGGCTTTAAGGCATCCTGACAATGGGCAAAATCCAACCTTCTGGGCTGTATTTGCTTTGGTGATTGCATCACTCTGCAATGCTGGACATCTTAACAATACACTAATAAAGTCTAGTTCTATTAAGATTTGTTCAAATCCACACATAAAGCATCTTACATACTGTTCTCATATTATCTTTACCTCAGATGTTATTCTTATTGTGTACATACTGTCTACTGCACTGCTCTTACAGTTCAAACATTCATGTGTTGGTGCTCTTATACATACATATATGCATATAGATATGCTTATATTATGTGTATATATTTATTACTACGGCTCTTTATGTAAACAATAAAGCTGAATCTAATCTAATCTATAAGCATATCGGCGCTGTCTAATGAAATCTATGTATCTTCGTTGTTGATTTTTGCTTTTATGCCTCATTTGAACACAGCTGCTGTTTACACTGTGTAAAAATCTCATGATTAATGGACCAGCAGAAATGGCCCAAACTTGCTTGGACAGACATCTGGTTCTATTGACTTACATTACAATCTAATAAGGTTTTTTCCCTCTCCCATTTTGTTCCCCATTTTGGAGATACTTGGTTTTCCATTGGATAGGGACGATATACAGTATATTACATTATATAATTACTAGTAAGGTAATAAAATATAAAGGCAATAAAGCATATGACGATGACTTTTTAAAAAGTTTAGGTCCTGAGTTTTTGGCCAGTGTTTCATTTCGGTGCATCACTACTATACAACACAATCTGCTGTGAATAAACAGATTTCTGCCACGGAGATGGTGATTGAGTTGTTGGTGAGATGGTGATCGAGCTTGTGTGGTGATCTTTGCCTAATCACTGCTGTTCAATAAACAATAATAAAAGCAGGTAGGGAACACGGTAAAAAGAATGAAAATAAAAATCCAGTAAACCATAAAGAGCTTGATCTCGTTTCTGATTGGGTGATAAATCACTAGAAGCCAATAGATTCAGAGGCTGATTAGCAGGCTCGCTGATTCGGCAGAAAACAGTTCAGATACAGGAGCATTTAGAGGGACAGAAAGCAAATCTCCAAATACCAGCGTTCATTACACAGCAAAATGGTTCTCCTAAACCCTCTCCCATCATGGCTGCAGTCCCAGATGACCGGGTTATAATAAGACTAGCACTCCCACAAGGCAGCAGCACAGACACTTCACTCTGTTAATTCCAATTAAGGCCTTACACAACAAGCTAATTACTGCATGTATCTTCTTTAAAGCCCCCCTTTAACAGCACCAGGGTCCAAACTGGCAAGTGCTCTCCATGAGGCATCTGTGCTGCTGCCCCTACCAATATACAGAAGGCCAAAAAGGAAGTGCTGGGTCACTAACGTTCTCTGGGATATGTCACTGAGGCTCTCGTAATGGGCATCCACTTCGCACCACCTGCGGGTTTGAAAGAGTCACATACAGACCAGGCTAATGAGAGTGGAAGCCGCTGTGCCTAATAACACACTCCAGCTTGTTTGATACAGTCTGAGGATGTGAGGACTTGTGTACGCGTACCACCCAGACAGTATACACACATGTGGGACTCATCTGTTCTTGTGGTTCTACTAACATTTATAACTAAACTTCCTCTGTAGAGAGAACCCAGAACCGTCGGGCTTAGCGATGAACCGATGAACCTTCACAGAAACCCATACCAGGAAGGGTTCTTCATGTGAAGCCACATTGAAACCACTTTACTAAAGAACCTTTCAGTGGTTCTTCAGAGAACCATTCCTGTAACGGATTATGTGGAAGTGAAACTGAACATTTCAAGCCTTAAGCAGCTCCACCAAGTTCTAGGATGAACATTCTGAGGCAGAAATGTGTCTCTTCTCTTAAACTGTACTTGTAGAAAAGTCTAAGCTCCACAGAAATCTACTTACTGCAGTGTGTTCTGTCAATTTGCATTCATGTACATTTTCATTTGGAACCAAAAATCTAAATTTCTCATGAAATTTTACAATTCCTAACTGTGGGATATTAGAGGGGCTTCCTGTGCTACATCAATGTATATCAAAACTTTTTTTGTTTATCACATGAACTGGTTATCCTCAACATCATTTGTATATCTAGACGTAATTTGTTGTAATGATGTAAAAATAATTTTTTAATTTTAATAAAAATGTTTTAAATTTTTTGATAAATTTCAGTTCAGTAATCAATTTGCTACATTTCTGTAAAATACATCATTTTTAAAAATTAGAATATAGTGTAGAACCTTTACAAACATTAATAAACTGTTATTTCATTACATTATAAACTAAACAATCTGATTCATTATAGTGATCACAATTATGTAATTATTTATTTTCAAAAAATAATGAAATAAAACAATTTTACAAATGAAGCACAATCACCCATTGGATTGTCAGTAGGACGATATATTAACACCCCCGCTTCACCCTATATTGCTCCCTAGCAGCTCATCATAGCGTCCCAACATATATATGAACTATTTATATAGACCTCTCTACACATTAGCGGGAGGAGAAACAAATAAGGAAGTCCATCAGAGGAGTGAGATCCTGCAGGATGATAAACGCTTTATATTTACACAAAGCTTCACAATATTATTAATACATTTAGTTTTATGCAAAATGTAAATCTAACCAGAGCACCATCATAAGACGCAATGTGTGTCTCAAACATCCACGTTCGTAGAAATGAGCTAAACCGGGCCTTTAGAAAACATGTTCATTTTTACACAGGCTTCCTTTTGATCATCAAATCCAAACAGGCCTTTGGTTTATATGGTTTATATGTCTGTGTATTAATCTCTAGGTACCAGCACTGGCCTCCTGTTCTGGCAGTGTCTGAGCTCATGGTGAGTTTTAGGCTCTAAGCTTCCTGTACTAGCTGGAATATTATACAAACGGAACACTAAGCACGGTTGTAAGTTGCTCTGGATAAGAGCGTCTGCGAAATGCCTTAAATGTAAATGTTTTCATTTACACATATTAATTATGGGTTTAAAAAAAGAAGAAGAAGAAATAAAATAACAGGAAATAACACAAATATTAAAAGCAATGTGACCTGTAAAATACGCAAAACTGTTAAACTTTCTGGATCAGATGGTTTTTTGCTAAATGATCTCCCATCTTTATCGCTTGACAACCGCCATATCAGTGCACCGTTATTTCTTAAAAAACTAAAAGCCCTTTCACTATGGCATTACTTAAAGAACACTTTGAGGCAGCTTTGAATACACACAGGTACACAGGTACACACACACACACACACACACACACACACACACACACAGAGTGCTGAATAAGCCGGTAATACCACAGTAATACTAAAACTACCAGCAGAAAGTTAGCAACACAAGAAAACGAATAACCAAATAGCAGCCAACAACGCTACAGTCAAATCATCAACTCCTACAACATGAAATACCACATGACGATATACATTCTTCCCATGAGAACAAGCAGCTCAAATAACAAGCCCTAGTTCCTCCTCTCTATAACCACACAGCACTCTGGACTCGCACTCCCAGAAATCCTAGACATAACATCAAACACGTTTAGCAGGAACAGTGCGCTTGTTACCGGGTTGTGTCTTGCGGGGTCTGAGGAGCTTCGTCTCCAGCAGAGACGATGTTGGTCAGGGTGACCACGTCATCAGCGCGGCTGTTCTTCTCTTTGCGGCTGATGGAGCGGGTAGCCTCTGGAGACCACTCCTGATAAAACATACATGCACAACAGGCTGCCGTTAGTGCCGACCCAGAGCTTCAGAGAGGTATTCAGAGAGGAGAGTAGCCAATGAGGCAACACAGTCCAAAACAGGAAAACAGTATACTAACCAATACACAAAATGGCACAACAACTCGTTTCCTGCAGTGCTGTTGGGAAGGAAGATAGAGGATACCAGGAACCATAAATGATAGATTTTGACTGATATGGGGAATATTTATTGAGCTACACATACAGAAGTAGTGTCTCTTAGTATGGGGTCGGGCCGGTTTGCTAATGCAGACGTCTGGTCATCACCAAGACAAAAGTGGGCCAGTCTGAGTCACTCAATGTCAGTCTGGCATGACACCATTGGTGATGCGGTACTTAGGGCAGTTGTTATAATGGTCTGTGTGCACGTAGTCCTGCATCCTGCTGCTAGTAGTGCTGGCACTAACAGGATGACTCACTGCTCACCGAATGTGTGGTTGCTGGGTCAGTCAGGTACAGCATTAAACTTGAATCAGTCTCACAACGTCACCTACCAACCTAACCGCCACGACTCATTCTTGTCAGTTGATTCATTCTGGCTGCAATTAATTAATTCATTAATTCATTCATTAATAACTATTCTTTTCATACTGAGTGTTTCCTTAATACTTAATTGATACTACAGGGCTATTTAAACTCTGAATAGTATGGGGGAGGAGATGATTCTGCTGGACCCCACACTCCTGTGAGGACAAGCAGTGGCTCATGTTCCTGCTGAAGGCTTCTGTTTTAATTGTATGTATATGAAAGTAAAGAAGGGATGGACTGTGACTGTGTAATTGCAGTGCACAGGCAACAAAGCCTCGCACTGAAGCTGATTCAGCCCAAATCACTGCTTGATTCATCGTCATACAACAATGTCCTGAATCAGATGCACAGTAGTTTGTAAGTCATATTGAAAAGTCATCTATACGCTACTCACAGGAGAAATGACAGGAGTCCATTTCTGCCAAAATATATTGTGATTTATTAATAACATAAATGTAATAAATTTAAATAATTCTGTCTTATTAGATCATACCGATGACACAGCATAGAGACATAGGCATGGCATCTCATGAAAATGCGTTACAGATTCATAGTTTCATAGATTCATAGTCAATTTCTGATAATGATGAGATACATGATGATCTTATAATTATTTGTTATTATTATTATTTTTTTTTAAAGATTTAAAAGTAGAAATTTAGTTTCTTAGTTTTTTAGGCAGTGAGCACACTTACCCGGAGCGGTGGGCAGCCCTATCCACGGCGCTCGGGGAGCAGTTAGGGGTTAGGTGCCTTGCTCAAGGGCACCTCAGTCGTTACTGTAGGCTCAGGGAATCGAACCGGCGACCCTCCGGTCACAAGGCTGGTTCCCTAACCTCCAGCCCACGACTGCCCCACATATGACTTATTATCTTCTAGTTGTGCGTTAGTATCTCAATTATTACTCAGCATCCGATAATGATGACTTACTAGGTCATAAAGTCATAAATATGACTTAATTACTAATAATTATGAGTCTTAATTATGACATAGCACTTCCAATTTATTATTTGCTGTTGCTGCTGTTATTATTACGCATCCCATAATGACCGAGTCAATTTGACTTTGCATCTTTGGATGACTTACTATCTCATAAATATGACTTGCTGTCTCATGAGATTCTTACGCCATTTTTTTTTTCATTATTATGATAATAAATAAATAAATAAATCTCATTATTATGAGACATTAAGCCAATATTATGACAGACTACAAACTGGGGAGCAACAGGGGTCCATATAAAACTGCTCAGCGTATGCATGGGGTGGGGGGGACAGGCCAAGGTGGACATTTAAAGTGACCAATGTCTTTGAATCCGCCTGTCACAACATTAGCCACACTTGTGTGAGCAGACTCTCGTCCGCTGCCAGCTTGGCAGCATGAACTAGGCTTACGTCACATGGTGTCAGGTGATACTGGATGTTGGTGTTAGTGCATTTGTATGAGTACAAATAACTAAGCATTGTTTAGGACGGATACCTGATATCAACACCCATATTGATGCATCTCCACTATAGACAACTCTTTAAGCGTTCTGCTTGGTTGACCTTGGCTGCAGCTGTAGTCTAAAACGGTCTCAGGCTGCCAGGCTTGTTACCTGCTGGGCTACCATCCGGAGGCAGAGCGCCACCACATAACCAGTGAGTCAAAGTTGGCCTTGGCCTGCACAAAGAGACCCAGTGTGTGGGGAAATGAGCCTGGATGCCTCGCTATTCCTCTGCAACTGCTTTACCTGCTCCTTTTACTGTGGAGGAGGCAGTCTTATGCTAACTGTGTGACCCTGAGGCAGACACCTCCAACTGCTTCAGGAAATTTTTAGAACACACACACACACCCACACACACACACACACACACCCCATATTCATTTACACAAACGCTGAACATGTAGACTCTGCCACCATGTGGGTGGCGTGGTTACGCTGTGGTGTTGATGGCAGGCAATTTTATCCTCAGGGTCTGAGGGCTGTTGGAAAGAGGAGAGGAAAGAGAGGGGAGGGGAAGGGAGGGGAGAGGAGGAGAGGAGAAGGGTTCTGGCGCAGTGAGAAGAATCTGGCATTCCAGAGGCCACTCGTGGGCCATGCACAGACAACAGTGCATTCACCCTCAGCCCATTAGGATTCACCAAGCCCAAAGCTCCCGGTTCAAAACGGCTCACTGAATGACAACTCTCATACAGCTGCACTGTTTGAGCTTCTACTGGAAATGCCATATCTTTTCACTAAGCAAATGTTAGCATGGCAGTTCATTTGTTCATGGCTGGAAAAAGACGGGACTGACATTTCGGGCCGGCAAACATAAATAAAATGGCCTTTATAGAGACCGGGCGGGGGTGGGGGGCAAGTTATACAGTAGCTCAAACTAGGGATAGCTCATACTGTACCAGGGGACAACTGCAAAGTTGGTCCTGCACCTCAATCTGACTAGCGTGAGACTAGCGTGTTCTGTATGTGGTGCAATAATTCATTCTGTGTCTCAAACTGTCACTAGTGTGTGCTGTACCCCAAACCTCATACTGAACCTCCAACTATAGCTCCAACTAGGGCCACTTCACAGTGTATCCCAAACTGGGTCTAACTAATAATGTACCTCCAACCTGGGGTAACTAATATTGTTCCTCAAACTGGGACTAACTAATAGTGTACCTCAGACTGGGTCTAACTAATAGTGTACCTCAGACTGGGTCTAACTAATAGTGTACCTCGGACTGGGTCTAACTAATAGTGTACTTCAGAATGGGTCTAACTAATGGTGTACCTCAGACTAGGTCTAACTAATAGTGTACCTCAGACTGGGTCTAACTAATAGTGTACCTCACTCCAGGGTCTAACTAATAGTGTTCCTCAGGCCGGGTCTAACTAATAGTGTACTTCAGACTGGGTCTAACTAATAGTGTACTTCAGACTGGGTCTAACTAATAGTGTACCTCAGACTGGGTCTAACTACTAGTGTACCTTAGACTGGGTCTAACTAATAGTGTACCTCAGACTGGGTATAACTAATAGTGTACCTCACTCCAGGGTCTAACTAATAGTGTTCCTCAGGCCGGGTCTAACTAATAGTGTACCTCAGACTGGGTCTAACTAATAGTGTACCTCAGACTGGGTCTAACTAATAGTGTACCTCAGACTGGGTCTAACTAATAGTGTACCTCAGACTGGGTCTAACTAATAGTGTACCTCAGACTGGGTCTAACTAATAGTGTACCTCAGACTGGGTCTAACTAATAGTGTACCTCAGACTGGGTCTAACTAATAGTGTACCTCAGACTGGGTCTAACTAATAGTGTACCTCAGACTGGCTGTAACTAATAGTGTACCTCAGACTGGGTCTAACTAATAGTGTGCCTCAGACTGGGTCTAACTAATAGTGTACCTCAGACTGGGTCTAACTAATAGTGTGCCTCAGACTGGGTCTAACTAATAGTGTACCTCACTCCTGGGTCTAACTAATAGTGTACCTCAGACTGGGTCTAACTAATAGTGTGCCTCAGACTGGGTCTAACTAATAGTGTACCTCACTCCTGGGTCTAACTAATAGTGTACCTCACTCCTGGGTCTAACTAATAGTGTACCTCAGACTGGGTCTAACTAATAGTGTACCTCAGACTGGGTCTAACTAATAGTGTACCTCAGACTGGCTGTAACTAATAGTGTACCTCAGACTGGGTCTAACTAATAGTGTGCCTCAGACTGGGTCTAACTAATAGTGTACCTCAGACTGGGTCTAACTAATAGTGTACCTCAGACTGGGTCTAACTAATAGTGTACCTCAGACTGGGTCTAACTAATAGTGTACCTCACTCCTGGGTCTAACTAATAGTGTACTTCAGACTGGGTCTAACTAATAGTGTACCTCACTCCTGGGTCTAACTAATAGTGTACTTCAGACTGGGTCTAACTAATAGTGTACCTCAGACCGGGTCTAACTAATAGTGTACCTCACTCCTGGGTCTAACTAATAGTGTACCTCAGACCGGGTCTAACTAATAGTGTACCTCACTCCTGGGCTAACTAAAAGTGTGTCTCAGACTGGGTCTAACTAGTTGTGCACCTCAGACTGGGGCTTGATAATAGCGTACATCACTCTGGAGGTAACCAATAGTGTACCTCTAGCTCAGAATGTACCTCAAACTGGGGCCAGTTCATGCTCATGCCAGGTCCATGCGTATTCCTCCACCACCGCAGATCCTCTGTGTCATTGGCTGCATTGATGCTCTGGCTCAGGTCACGGTACAAGGCCTTAAACCTGAGTGAAGAATGAGTTAAGAAATTCAACTGCCAGTTTATTACACTTCTTTTATTGCTTTCTTTTCTCTAAGGTGCCACAGCCGGACTAAAACATAAACTGTAAAAATGATTTTTGTCTTTTATATAAAGACATATACATTTCCATTAAAAAAGTAGTACCTGCATATAACGGGTTAAGAGGAGTGGTTCCTGGGAAAAGCTTGGAAATTGGGTGGGAGTGAGCAAACACACCTTAACCAAACACTCCAGATCAGAGTGGAGATTCCTGCACGCAAATTACCCAGCAGGACTAACAACCTGACAGCGGCCAGATAATTACAGAGAATCCAAAAGGAAAGATATTATTCTGCTCACAACAGCAGCGCTTTCTAGCGTGTTGGTCTTGTACTTGCACTTCAGTCAGATCTATGTCAATACAGGATGTACAAACTAAGGCACAGGGAAAGAAAATATTTGTTCATGAACTAATGCCATATGCAACCACAAACCGTACCCTTGCATCAACCTCTGTCCAAAAAACCCTGGTTAATGGACAACAAGAGGTCAAAAAGTCTTTCTTAAGTAAACAGTGATAACTGGCTGATAAGAGTCCATGGTCAAAGGGAACTGTAGCTACTTATTAATAGTTAACATTTTTGGCATATTTGTACTAATTTCCTGCTGGATAAATACATTACTGGGAATTATTAAAAGAGCC
>JAMWET010004679.1:67500-108084 GCA_024036415.1 Prochilodus magdalenae
CATGTGTTGATGACATGGAAAGTCAGTTCAGTAAAAAAAAACACAACATTAGCACAGGCCAGCAGAATCATTCCTAAGGGAAAATGTCTGTGATGTAATCATGAAAGCCTAGCGCTCTCTGGCAAGTAAAATGCTACGGTTAACTGTTACAGAATCATTTAGTTCACAGAGTTCAACAACTATGCAAGTACAAGTATTGCTTTGATTTCATTGTGAATATCTGTGGAAAGGTCAAAAGGGACATACGTATGAGATCTGGCAGACACTTTTTTTTTTTGAAAACCTCACTTTACTATAATCAGAGGCCATTTAAAAAATATTAGCTTTTAATTTGTGTTTATTGAAGTTTGTTTTTACAGGCTCTATAATGTGCTTGGACCCAGGTAATCACAATCTGTGATGTATTCTGTGAAGAATCAATTTCATATGCAGACCACATGAAAGCTGATTGTTCTGCTTGCTAACAAACATTAATTTACAAATAACTATCATACACAGCTCTGGAAAAATTTAAGAGACCACCTTAAAATGATCAGTGTCTCTAGTTGTACAGTTTCTGGGTGAGCAGTTCTGTTTTGTTCTCTACACTACTGGAAACATGTCTCCCAAACTCCAGGTCAGATATTGTATCAGATCTGTTTATTTAGAAAATCATTTACATTTACATTTATGGCATTTAGCTGATGCTCTTATCCAAGGTTAATGCTTACAGGTAGGCCAGTGTAGTGTTAGGAGTCTTGCCCAAGGACTCTTATTGGTATAGCTCAGCATAGTCACCCAGACCGGGATTCGAACCCCAGTCTCCCACACGTAAAGGTGTCACCCTGAGTAGTGGTGTTACCCACTGAGCTACCCCAACCCCAAATCACTAATGACCTCCAGAAGCCTGTTTTTAGAACCATGCTCGCGGTGCGTTTCACCCCAGCCACCGCTTGCCAGTCTCTCTGTAGGTCACCTGAGGTCATCTTATAGTGGGTAAGTGACACTGGAATGAGGTGGCCCTCATCACGGTCAGTAGAGAGTGGTTTTGGCCCTCTGCCAGTCTGTAGCAGTGCTGTCCTGTGTGTTTGCTGCTTGACCTTGTTCTTATGAACCAGACGCTCACTGTATCTGCCAGTAAAGCTAGAACCCAACCTTCTGTTCCTCACTAAGAACCTGCTGTACATGTGGAGATGCTGAGCTAAGGCTCTCTTATTTATTTCCAGAGCTGTGTACACTGCAAATATGTAAATTACTCTTTACATATGACTGTGTGAGTAAGAAATGTAAAGGCATATCCAAAAAAAAGAGAAAAGCTGCAGCTAGTGAAGTAACTATGGGTGTTGCGTAACTGCTTTGTGTAAATATAAAGTTGCATGGAGATTACACTGCAGGCAGCTCACAACATGCATATAACCAGGGTTTCACTGTGTAACGCCAGCCTCAGAATCATCTCCACCCCTACTGCCTGCTACATAACATGACGGAGGTCAAGCAAAATACTGCTGCCTTAGTCCTACATTCAAACCAGGACATACGACAGCAAACCAGAGCAGCTCCTACTAGCTCCAAAAAACCAACACGAGTAATGACGGCCGTTTCCCTGGAAGAAAACCTCTTTCAGTCTTGCCACACAATAGCAGGGAATTCGTACTGACGTGGGGCAATATGTAAAAAGAGAAGCAGTTTCTTATTGTTCTCACAACAGGGTGGAAATAAAAGAAGAGGTCCAAGTACGAGGAGTGATTTTCTCAGCACGAGACCGCGCTGGGACACTAAGTGCAGGGTGTAAAGACGTCCTACAACTTGTCTTTCCTTCCCAAAATAAAAAACACAGAGATGTTATTACAAGTGGCCTTAAAATGTACAATGCAATTACTGACAAAGTGGATGCAAAACAACTGTGCTGCTTCCCTAACGCTACTGCATCATCACCAAACAAGCTGGGTCTTGTCTCAAGTTCACAGAAACTCTGGCATTCCCATTTCCACCCACCGCACTCCCCAAGGACACACAGACACCAGCGAATCGGCACACCCTTGCATTCAGTACACAATCCAGCGAGCGTGTTTCATTCACACCTATTCATAACATCATACTGAAAGGAGTGTTTGAGACGAAGCAGTAGACCCAGTTACATAACTGGAATACATGCAAAATAACGGAACCATCGCATGAAACGCCCACACCTACAGGCCAGTTTATCGAAAACACCTGCCGCATGGACTGTACTTTAAAAGATATAACTTTAACAGTAAACAGAGACTAACACCTTGTGTGGCAACGGTGGTAGTAACTACCTGGGTCCTGCAGAAGGCGCTACACAAGGCTGATGGGGCTATAAACACCTGCAGGGTGTGAGTGACTAGATTTATAGTGAATGTCTCGTTCCATGTGTGGAAAATGTCTCCAAAGCAGATGTTAATGATTGGCTAAAAGGAGTGACTGTATTTGGGCGTATCAAAGACCACAGTGTGAGGGAAGTAGCTGAATCTGCAGGTGTATGGAACCGTACGTTACTAGGGGTCTATCAGCAGTGGCTAAAATCCCAGTCTACACGAACTTCTCGGAATTGTGCGCAGGGCATCCACCAAATCTGGTCCAATTCTGTGATGCAATGTCTGAACATTGATGTGGCCTACATCCAGAACCTTCTCCAGCCCATGCCAAATCCAATCCCAGCTGTTACAAGTGGCCATCAAGGTAGTAATATGCTATTAAGTACGTTCCAGTGACAGTCTCAGGTGAGCTTATGGAAATAAAACATGCCACCCAATCTAATCCCCAATCTCTACAGTCCATATATGGACACTATGCTGCAAAAGCAGCCCCTTTGGAAATGACTGTTTCCGTGATGTCATGAAGAATGAATCATTTCCATATCTCTGCCTAATTAGCCAACATTAACAGTGTTACTGCCTGAACTGCTTTTTAAATGAGACACAACCCAGGAGAGCCAATCAGAGCGAAGCTCATTTGCATGTATGAGTTTTAAAGGCAATAACAAAAACGGTCTGCTTACTACCTGGTAAAAAAGGGGTTGGAAATGTAATAAATAAGTCGTGTTAGCGGTTACTAACTTCACATAACTGTAAAACAAAAATAACATGCAGAAGCCGCTGCTTGCTTCTATGGCGTGTTGTACGTTTGGGTACGGTGAGAGGTGTATGCATTTGGCCTGAAGATAATTACAGCAATATGGCCTACCTTTTCTGCCTCCTGGCTGCATTTCTCCACGCGCTCAGTGAACTTGCGCACTTCCTCTTGGGATTTTGTGGTGTCGGCCTTGGCGTGGGTCTCGCGGGTCACTGCCGTCCGCTCCTCCTTGCGGGCCTGGTGGTAGCTCTTTTTTGAGGACTCCACCTGGCACACACGCTACTCATTACTATGTGTTCCTTTCTAAAATGAGAACTGCCTCTACAGCACTAATCGAGCAGGATTAGTTTTAGTAGGAAAGGGGATTTTGACTGGCTGATTTCTACAGGATAAGAGTATCTGGAATTACCCCAAAACTGAGAGCATACAAAATAATAATAATAATAATAATAATAATAATAATAATAATAATTAGTTAATTAATTAGAATTTTACAATTAAATGTATCCACATCCAAAATATTGAACACAGCAGGGGCCAGACTACACAGTGAGGACAGCTTTGGTTAACTTCAGCCTTTGAAGCTAGCTGTAGAGTCTGGGCTGCAGACACTTACAAGTATGAATGTACACGTATATATCGTCGCTGTCCAATGAAAAACACGTATCTCCATTTTTGTTGATTTTGACTTTTATGCATCGTTTGAACACAGCACTTGCCATTTATGTTGTGTGAAAATTTCATGAGGAATGGACCAACAAAAATTGCTTAAAATTGCTTGGATAAAACGTCTGGTTCCATTGACTTCCATTCAAATTACATTCGGTTTTTGGCCTCTCCTGTAAAGTTGCCATTTTGGAGATACCTGCTTTTTTATTGGACAGCGACGATATACAGTATAGGTTGGTACATTCTGGCCTACATATTTTCACAGAAACAACAGCTGTATCATTTCATATACACTCATCTGAATAGTCGCACCCAGAAGGAAGTGTGGGATTGCAGTGCTATTGAGAAGGAATGGCTACCAGGAGCAATCAATGATGATATATTTAGACTGATAGGGGCAATATTTATTGAGCTACACATACAGAAGTAGTGTCTCTCAGTGTGCCATCAAACCGCAGTGTTTGTTAATTCATCATGCAGACGGCTTGGCATGGAGTTGTAGAGGTTCCTAATGGTGTAATGCAATAATCCATCCCATGTAGCTTGAATATTCTCACACAGTTCCTGCAGATTTTGCGGTAGGGGTGGAGGTGGAGTGACACCAGGCACAACCACAGTACTTCCACACACTGATTCGTTGGTGGTCTCCACTAAGACAAAAGTGGGACTCGTCACTGAAGATGACCAGTTACCATTCTGAGTCACTCCATGACAGTCTGGCACTACACCACCGCAGTCTTTCGCGAGGCTGACGTGGTGTTTGGGACAGTCGTCGTAACAGTCTGTGTGCATGTCCTGCATTGTCAGCCGTCTGCTAATGGTGCTGGCACGAACAGAATGACTTATGGAGGGCATCACTGCTCGCTGAATGTCAGCCACTGTGGCTGTTTGGTTGGTCAGGTCCTTGCTTGTGTCACATGCGTGGAAATTTCAATCATTCGCATGCCTTACAACATCAAACCTACCCCATGAAAACCAAGTTTCATGCCTGTCGGGTATACAGAATCATGAACGACTCCTTTTTTTTCTTTGGTTTGCTGACACAAGTTGAAAATCAGAAAAATTGTGGCCAGAGAAGCAGAACATCTACATGATAGTTTCGTTTTCAACCACGAGGCAATGTGGCAAGACTGTATTATATTCATGGTTTTCATGGAATCACACTTGCGCCACATCATTTCTCACCACATGGATAACAGATTCATACTAGATTAAAATCATGTAGCTGGTCAGTAAATATTTAAATTTCATATAAGACTAATTCAGCTAAAACAGATTAGGCCGCTTTAAGGCATATTACAAGGAGGCAGTGATTAAAAAGAGATAGAACAGGGCACTCACCTCTTTAAGTTTTCGGACCCAGGGTTTCTGAGCCTTGCGGAATCCCTCGTCTGCATCCTTGGTCTCCCTGAAGCCTCCGATCATCTGCTTGTGAAAGGCATCCTTCTGCCAGTTGCGGACTTTCTCACTGTCCTCCACGATCAGCCTCTCCTTCAACTCCATGTGGATCTCACTCAGCCTGTCTGCCGCATTCATAAACGCATGCCAGGCCTTCTCCAGGGTGCCGTACTGTGAACCTTTATGAAAGAAGGCAAAGCTTTAGTTCTATGATAAGAAAGGCCCCCATTATACTGTCTTTTAAAGTGTGCCTGCCCCTTTAAGGGGTGGTCTAACTAAAGCATGTGCCTAAACTAAAGCAGTCTGAGGCCTATACCGGGCAGTAATCCTGTCCCATATCCTCTCCTCCCTTCCCCTGAGGTCACAGCAGTGACTGAATAAGTCACCAAGGTGCATTTCCATGCCTGGTAATTAAATCTGCTAATCAAAACAGAGCTATCCTCCTGTCAACGGTCAGGAATCTGTTTAGCTAACAGTTGATGGAGCAGTTTATTTTGAGACGACTGGGAGAGCCCATGTGCCCTCTGAGTCAGCCTCCGAAAGCCTTGTCACCTTTCTCCACCACGCCTCTCCATTTTTTGGCCCAGTCATTCAGCTGCTGGGAATAGGCCTTCTCGATCTTGGCACGCTCCTGGAAGCAGCTGACCAGCTCGTTGCATAGCTTGTGGCCATCGTCAATGCGCTTCACTGTCCTCTTGTAGTTTCCTGGCTGCACGCACACACACAGAGATGGAGTCGGGTTATAGAGTTGAAGAGCAAAACCGATTACAGCAGGGAGCAGCAAATTTAATGATCGGGCACTTTTTATTTTATCCTAGGAAAAATACAGTACACGTCCCTTAGCTGGGAATCCCTACTCAGAAAGTCAGGATGGCGTTCTCAACGCTGAACTCAGCATATGCCATCAAGTCAACACGGCTGTTCACACAGTCACAAGCAATAAGGACCTGCACTTTTAAACATGTGCTTTAAATCAGTCAACAATTCTAACAGCAAGAGGATAGCGGACCACTATTGGCCCATTAACAGCAAAGTTGGCGGTCCATCAGCTTGTGTATGGCTCGCTGGTGATTATGCATAATCTCAGACATAATGCCAAATGTTCAATGTTTGTTTTAATCGCTCAGATTGACATTTTCCTAGTTTCCCTTCATTTCATATTTTCGAAATATTTCTTAATTTAGTATATTGAAAAATTTTACACCAGTGTACATCAGACCTAGTCCTTATTATTTCTCTCTCAGCTGTTTGTAATATTTGTCTAGGTTAATTTTATAAAATAAAAGTCTCTGTGCATTTAAAATCTGGAGGAGATTAAAAACCAGTCGGACTTGTAGACATGACCGTAATCTGGCAGTCCGAAGGTGGACCAGCAGGGAGGGGTACTGGGGTGAACTTATCAGGCCAGGTTTTGCTTGCTTCGTAGCTTGAATGATGCAATTCCAATGTCCAACTCAATTCCCAACAAAGACAAACACAGCATTAAGCCACGTGGCATGACATCAGCGTTAACTATGTGCCCAGCTTTAAACCGCTAGGTAATGCTAATTAGCTGCTAGTCTTGCAGGTTTAGCTTGTTACCTTTTGCTGCCAGATCGTGGAAAATCCACACCTAAGAAGAATTCTCCACTGCTACAATGGATTATAACCAATAACAAAATAAGATAGCTAGCACAACGCTAATGTTAGCATACAAAAAAAAAAAAAAGTTGTGCTTGATGCACAAAATCCAGTAAACCTCTTTAAATGCTTTATTTAAAACAGATTCTAATCTTCTAAAGCTAAGGTGGGTCTTAACTAACCTCTTTTTCTTTCTTGCAAGAGGTCATGTTGTCAGGCTAACGGGAATCACACCAGTAAGACTAGTTGTACAATGTTTCTATCCTGATGTTTGGTAGCTTGGCTAACATTAATGCTAGCCTAGCTAGCACTGGGTTAATCAGACAGGGGCCTGCTCTCAGTCAGCGACCAACAGCCGCTAACCTAGAACTGCGACGGACAGGTGAGAAAGGAGGCAGGGTAAAACGCTGTTAGCATAGCATGTTTAGGAATCACCTCAGGGTCGCTGCTCCCCCCACAAGAGCCTCATTGAATGCTGTAATTCATGAGTTTGTCAATGACTATGACAAATTGGGCCAAAGTTCCGTCTCCTGTCATCATAAACTCTTACTAAGTTGGTAATAGACCATTTTTATCATGGCAGGCCAGACAGCTAGCGCAGGCTTATATAACCGGCAGTGAGTAAGCTCTTTACCCTTTACCCCGAAACAGTACCAGACCAAGAGAGCTCGCTCTAATGAGCAGCCGAGCGACACACACAGTCATTTTTCATCACCATCTACACAAGCACCGGGTTTTACAGCTCAGCCTCGCTGTCTGTTGTTAGTTCTCTGCCAGGCGAGTGCAGGCTTGACTGAAAGCGTCCGCTTAGCGATGGAGGAGGGGCGGTGCTGTTGCAGACTTAGCCAGGGGCATATCCCCTCTTAGGGAGGCCATGGAAATTCAGAATCAGCAGGGAGTCTGAGAACTATGCTGTCGAGTCTCTGTCTTGCTCACTCACTTACACCAACGTGTATTCATGCTCATATGTTGGCCTAACACTCGGCACCGGTTTCCTGGACCAAATTAGGAACCGAAAAGGGCTGCAATAAAGGACTGAATCGATTAGCAGAGCCGAGTACTGATTAGAGAAGTTTTAGAAGTAGTAATGAAATCTTAACAACATACACATCAGGCTAACACACTCTTTACAGCACTGGGCCAAGCAGGAGAGCCTTTATTTCTTGTCCAAAGTATTAATTAACAAATAAATAAAATAGTATTTGCTCTGTACTTATTCAGTATGTTCACACTGCCCCAGGATTCTGCAGATATGTTCCCACACCTCCAAAGACCAGTCTTAGAAGTTGGTTGCAGTTTCCACTTTTCTCAATCCAAGTAGTCCTAATCAGATTCAATGATGTTGAAGTCTAGACACCAAGGTGGCCAGTGATGTCGTAGTCAATCCCACTAGATCCAAGACCAAGTCAATAGAGAGACTGGGACACCTCAAAGTCGAGGCAAGACCATTACTTGCTGGAGTAGGGTTCAGCAACATGAGTGGCAGAGGCTGAAGACCTTAACCTAGCCTAGGTTAAGATTTACCTCTGGGCCAATTCTGAGTCCATCTTACCCAAATGAGGCCAAGACTGAATGGAGACTGTGATTTATAGTTTATGGTCTCGAGACAGAGACTGGACATGAGTACAAAGCTAATGAGCAGCCCACTGTAGCTTCTGGAACAGGTCTTCAAGTCCCTCACAGCTGTAGGGGGAGTGTTTTCCCTATACCTTATAATGGTTTATGAACTTGAATTTGGGAAACTACCATCTTTTCCCTTCGCTTATATTCCTTTGACTTTTCTTCGAAATCCTTTCTGGAATCTTCTGTGTCTACTTCCCTCTTAATAATTAAATAACGTGTACATAATGGTGGTGTCTCTCTCTTTTACTCAGTACACTGTAGGAATTAGTTTCCATTCGATCCGATACAAAGTAATATTTACATTTACAGCATTTAGCTGACGCTCTTATCCAGGGCAACTTACCAGGTTAATCATATTACAGGTGGGCCAATGTAGTGTTAGGAGTCTTGCCCAAGGACTCTTACTGGAGTAGCACAGCATAGACACCCAGACAAGGAATCAAACCCCAATCTCCCACATGGTGTGGTAGCTCAGTGACAAGTGGTGTTAACAACTACAATACCAAGGTTAATATCCCAATTTTGATACTTTGAAGCATGTGTTTTTCAAAAACAATAAATAGTAAATGTAAACAAAATAACAGGAAGCATTAATATTAAATAGCCCTTTAGAAATTAGAAATGAACAAATAAAGAAATTAGAAGTAAATTTAGAAATTAGAGTTTCTCTGTACTTTAATAACATCCAACAAAACATTTAAATCATATGGTCATATTTTCACCTAAACAAGCACCTGTGTATTTATTAGATTACCATATACACACACATATACATATACACACATTACATATACACACATTACATACATATATATATATATATATATATATATATATATATTTATATACACACACACACACACACACACACACATATATATAAACACACACCCACATACATATATACATATATATATATATATATATATATATATATATATATATATATATATATATTTATATACACACACACACACACACACATATATATAAACACACACCCACATACATATATACATATATATATATATATATATATATATATATATATATATATATATATATATATATATATATATATATATATATATATATATATAGAGAGAGAGAGAGAGAGAGAGAGAGAGAGAGAGAGAGAGAGAGAGAGAGAGAGAGAGAGAGAGAGAGCGAGAGCAGAATATTAGATACGCTTATTCTTTAATTTAATCTACCACAGATTTGATCATAAGAGAAGAATACGTAATTATTACAGAATAAGCGTATCTAATATTCTAAATAATTTTTGCTTGGGTTTCTTGCTTTAAATAATTCACTCAGAGAATTCTAGCAGTTATAAAAGCACAGTTCAGAGTCACTTCTGTACATGACGTCTGAAGGAGCTTCTTACTCACCAGCTTTTTTGGGAGCAGAGGAAGAAGGCGGAAGGAAAAGTAGTTCCTATTCTCCACCATCACTGTGTTTCTTATTATCATCGCTGAGAGATAAGATACACACCCACCCTACTCCATTAATAAACAAATGATAACAGTATTTATGCACCAGGATCGCTTCTTCTAAGTAAACCTCAGGATCGGAAGTATCGATATATAGGTGTCGACAGTCTCCAGTACACAGTCTAACTGCCACGGCGGGCAGTCCAAACAGAGGTTAAGTCCCATGTTAGAATTTCCCACAATGTGTTGAAACGGTTAGGTGTGAAAGTAGGCATGAATGCAGAATCTGGAGAGGGACCTCTTACCTCCCAGAAGCTACCGCAGCTCCCAACGTCTTGCAGGTCCCCGTTGGAAGACATTTTGGGGTCGCCCTTGCAGCACGGAATGATGGCGGCTTTCGATCAAACTGTGGAAGAAAGTGAAACGTGAACCTTCTTCCAAACTACGCAACAGAAAGAATAACACACCATCAGTGTCACAACAAACAGGATGCCTGACACACAGCTGGTCTGTGCAATACAAACAAGTTCTACCAGCCAGTGCCTTACTGGCATGATGCCACAGAGTCAACCCAAAAGAAAAACCTGAGCAAAGATGGACCTGTCTAACCTACGGATCTGTCCAAGCAAGCCACTAAAAGGACTCCAGCCCAGAAGGACAGGAAAAGACAAAGCAGAGACAAAGCAAACCTCACCTACAAACAAAAGAGCTGAGTCCATCTGAGAAGACGGGGAACGGTCGGCACTACCCAAGCCTGGGTGCGTCACGGTGGCTAAAGATAACCATGATCTCTTTCTCCTGTCTACCAGCTCGTCCCCTTCGGAGAGCTCCACCATGGTCATTCAGGCACTTGTGCCCATACAGTTGCCCATCTGACACACTTCCATCATTCACAAAGCCAAAGGAAACTCCCATAAGCTGCCTCACTCATGCTCCGAAAATAACCTGTGTTTATCACCGGGCCAACTGTTGGCAACAGAACCTCGAGCCTCTGCTTCTGGATAAACTGACTTCTGAGGAGGTTATGGTTTCGGTCCAAACAGTAGAATGGAAGCCGAGTTAAACCCGGTGACCCTTCCGCAGACTTTTCCTGTAATGCTCAGTATTTACAGTACCTCACAGCCAGGGCCCCGAGCTGTATTGTTGGAGCCAAGGTCATTTACCATAGCTTCCTTACACAGACACAGCAAGCAACCAAGAGAGCGAGGGCTTCATTAAGGGCATCTGCTTCCAATCCAGGCCAAACACAAGCAGCGCTAATGGAAAGTTTACACCCTCAAGGGGCTTTGTGGAGCTAACAAAGCGCCTTGAAAAGCTCCCTCGCCAGCAGAGTAGCTGCCGATACACTAACAAGACTGTTACATTTCAGACCGGTCACTCAAAGACATGAGAAAGAAGTACGCCATGACTAATAGACTCGCTGTAGCCTCCCACAGTGGACTAGAACAGTGCTTAGAACCAAGACACAATACACCCCAATCTTTTTCTTTCTCGCACCTTTGAGAATAAATAGTGCCCGCCCTTGCGGGAGGATAAGGTTACTCAGAATGCGTGCTAGAGGAGGAACAGCGAGGGCCGTCTTCCTCGGAGAGAAAAGGAGTTCGTATTACTTCCTCTAAACTTCCTGCTCACGACAGTAGAGTGGGGGGGGGCAGGCACTGGACAGGCCACTCCTAGCCGAGGCATTTCCCACAGACATGCTGGAAAGGGAACATGCGTGAGAGGCTCACTTGAGCCATGCCTGCTAATTGAGAAGTCAAGTATCCTAAAGTTGACCTTAACAGAAGATAGATCAGTGGTAACAAGAAGAACCTTGGATAAGACTTAAGACATCGAGCCATGCAACTCACACTCGCTTGGGTTGTTGGTAGAACATGGCACGGAGGTTCATGAGGCTAGCATGAGAAAGTATCATGTAGTTCACCCAAAGTTAATGGATGGGACGTTGATCAATAGCCATGAGCCAACATATGGGATCACTGGATTTCATCACTGAATAAAGCGCCCATATCGTTTGCGTGACCTTTTGACCTTTATAGCTTAAAAGACTGCATTTGATTACGGCTCCACAAGCAGAACATCATCAGCTCATAAACACGCTCTCTGAATGCCACATAAATAGAAAGATTACAACACAGATTTTAGAACGCTGGGGAATACGACTGCACAATTCACAGGGTTTCCTCAATGAACACATAGTTAAGGGCTTTGATGACTGAACAGATCAAATTTGGCCACGCCAAAGTCATGTAATTGGATAGGCGGGAATGAAGGATTAGAAGCGCTGGGCTTGGACTCTGGTCTCCTGCACTGAGAACACGTAACTCAACTATAGCCCGGGTCAGGTCTATGGCCAGTTCCAAAAGCCAGCTCCATCCTGAACTACTAGCCCCTAGAGATGTGTGACTATTCTGACTCTCAGTGTTACGGGCTCTAACAGTTATCGGTTATTCTATATTTAATATAGCAGTAGTAACCCCTGTTCCTTCCTATGTTGCTTTCGTGCTTGTTTTGCTATCCGGTGTTGCCCATCCGAGGACAGGTCCTCCTTTTGAGTCCTGGTTCCTCTCGAGGTTTCTTCCTCTTGCCCTGAGGGAGTTTTTCCTTGCCACTGCCACCCTTGGCTTGCTCACCGGGGAGCTTGGATCCGGATTCTCTGTAAAGCTACTTTATGACAACGAATGTTATGTAAAGGCGCTACATAAACCTTGACTTGACTTGAGTAAAATGCATACGCGTATAGCTGTACATTTACATTTACGGCATTCAGCTGACGCTCGTATCCAGAGCGACTTACAAGGTTAATGATTACAGGTAGGCCAACGTAGTGTTAGGAGTCTTGCCCAAGGACTCTTATTGGTGTAGCTCAGCATAGTCACCCAGACTGGGATTCGAACCCCAGTCTCCCACATGTAGAGGTGGCACCCTGAGTAGCACCAACCAGCTGTATGTATAAAGCAGTAGTGGCTACCATCTTAACAAACCTGCATCATCTTAAGGAAGATCTGAAACAACTGGATATAGATATATTCTTATTTGTGCTTGTAGCCTGCTTGGAAACATGAATAGAAGAGGCTGTTTAAGGAAACCTTACACCTCATGGAACTCATGTGTCACAGGCTACAAATTTTTTGCTAAGGGGGCGGCACTAGTGGTTAAATAGCTTTACCTTATTTAGTCTTATAGTGCACAAAGCCGTGCTAGCATTTCACCATGTTCTTTGCACAACAGCGATAGCCCTAGCGAGCAACCGTTCTGCATGTTGTTTTTTTCACCCTGCAATAACAAGCTAGTATGATCTGTTTTCTTGATACTATATACTATACCGTAAAGTCATCATCACAACCCACTGAAATTATGGAAAGACGTATGTGTGGCATTCTCATGACATAGACATTATCATCATGGAACAGTGCCTGTTATGCTGTAATGACATAAATGCCTACAGATGTTTTTTAATGTGCGGTGATAATGACACAAACACATCTACTGGCCCGAATCTATGGCCCGACATGATGTACATGTTATCTCGATATCTGTTATGTCGTGATAATGACAAATATCACAATGACAATCATTTATTTTCACAGATAACTAGAGTAAAACCCCCCAACGCATGTTCCATAATGACTTCCTTTTGTAAAATCATTCTGTGAAGATGTTAAGCCCCGTGAATAGGGTTTTAGGGTTTACGTGCGGCTGACTGGTAAGGTCTGTTAGGGTGGGTAGACCAATATGGATGGACAGGACTAAAACTGGAGTGCACAAACATGTAGTTTATTGACACGACGTAGTACAAGAAACAAACACTGAACAAAACGAAACATAAACGAGATTAAGTATTTACACTGCATACTAAGTATCAGGCTTAGCTATAGCATGGGAAGCAGCCGCGAGGCTGTAACCCAGCGTCCTTTATAACTTCCCACACTACCAGCGTCTAGTGTCATGGGGAGAGAAAAAAAAAAGCCCCATCTCCTAGGAGCCCTCAGGTCTTAAACCCGAAGCCCCGCCCTTGGAGATCCCATTCCCTACTAAGGGGTTACAATACTGCAGTAACATACACAAAACCAATATCAGCGCTCAATACAAACAACCTAGGTTACAACAAATCATTACTAGTATATCATCAACTTACAAGTTAACTACTCACTTTTTTTCCCCACAGGATTTTAAATAATGAATAGACCCCCCCTCCCACCTCCTTTCTCCCCACCGGTGGATCCTCCCGATAAGGATAAGGTAAGCGGGCCTCCCTGCTGTCCCCCTTTTGCCAATCCTCTTTAACAGGAAGACACAGGTAAGTCCATCTATACACACATTCTACTGTAGGGGCTGGTATGCACTGGTGATGGGGTGGGCCTCACCTTACCACATCACACATTCATGTTTGTTTTTTGGCTACTTGTTGAGTTTGCTAGGCAGTTGATTTGACAGACCCACTCTTCCACCACAGCCCAGATCCCGTTTAGCATACCAAGCTAGATGACCATCTTGAGATTTGGCTGGATTTGGTTTTAACTGACGTGCTCCAAATTATTAAGCAAGATCAGAAGCTAACTAGCACTGGGTCATGGTCACGCCTACGTTGGGTATAGTCTTATAGAGTTTTGTCTCTGGCAGCATGTTCTCTCCTCGTATTTGGGTTTGGATAAAAAAGTTCCACGCCCTGCCAAAGCCACTGCCCTACTGCCATACAGAAGAACCCAGTCACACCCACTTCCATGAAACATGCCCCACATGTCGAACACTGAGAGAAGCAGCTGTGTAATGCTGGATTTGGGAAATAATCAAAGCCCCTGAGATCCAGTAGAACAGGAGGGAGAACACAGCATGCTCTATCGCAACATCAATCCCCTTTTGGCATGAACAACTGGTTCAAGCAGCTGTGTGCAGATGGGGTGAGGAACCTCAGTGCCCAACCACAGAGACAAACTGCCCATAAGCAGTTCAAGAGACACAAAGTCTGGAGGATTCTTTTCCCAGGCCAATTTCAGGGAGCATGGGATTCGGCATGACCTGGTTCTGCTGGGCCTTTCCAGCAGCAGTAGAGACCCCAGCAACCAGTGAGGCAACACAATGAACATGAAACCTAGAAACTCCAGTGCTGTTAACAACAAAACACACAACCGAGGAAGATGGCCCCATGTATTGTACGTGGCACCGTGGTGTCATGCAATGCTGCTTCCAGGTCTGTCCACCACATCTGTGCAAAAAAACCATAAAGGACAGGCCTTCCCACTGAGGTACCCGCTAAAAAGGACATGTCTAGGGAGAGGCTATGGGGGCGGTAATTACACGGCTGTGTCAGCAAAACATCCAGAAAGCAAGCAGCTTTCAGACAGAATCTGAGCTCAGGCAGTCTGTGTGGTGCTCTGAGGAAACCCCAATACAAGGCCCGAGGGTTGTTACTGGGTACACTGACTAGGCCCAGTTCTAAACTGAAACAGACTCTTCCTCAGAGAATTCCCCGAGTCAGGTTTAGGGATGGCACGGTTCCTTCCGGTACAGAAGTAACACTGAAACCTTTATATGATGTATATATATATATATATATATATATATATATATATATATATATATATATATATATATATATATATATATATATATATATATATATATAGGTTTGAGAATTTAAATTGGAATCTGAATTATATTGAATTAAACTGAAGTGAAGTGAATTACTTCATGGCCTAAATTCTGGCCTAAGCCTTGCGTTTAAAGAATAGCACAGAATTGACGGCACTGCTCCCCCAAGCCTCAACACTTTAACAGTCATGTGATCCTGATGATGCACAAAATCCAGATGGAGGGCAGGAAGTGAAAAGTAGAATGGATGAGATGGAGGCGAGGAGCCCTTGCTGTGCTGGTTTAATGACATTATGAGAGAAGGGTACAAACAGAGAATCACAACATAGATATAAGCAGCTACCTTCTCAGCCACACATCCTACTCTAAATAAAAAAAGGTTAACTACTCTCAAAGTCCTGGTGAAATGTCACTGAAGATGTAAATCAAGACGGAGAAGTCAATGCAGCTTATTGAAACTGCTTGGCAGTTCACTTGTCCTTGGTGTTGAAACCACCACCACCACCACTACTACTACTACTACTACTACTACTACTACTACTACTACTACTACTACTACTACTACTACTACTACTGCCCGTTAACATGTCCTTGTGGCTTGTCGGTTAGATCAATCTGAGCAACCGTAAACCATGCAAACCATAGGCATTCTGAGAGCCTGCTATAGAGCTTTCTATGTAGTCACTTCCTGCCCTCCATCTGCAGTTCACACCACAGTGGCATCATGTAAACAACCTATTTACAATTTTGTGTTCAATGTTGTCTCGCTGCAGTATCCTTCAGGCATCGTGCAAACACACCATACAGTGACCGGGACATCCTTCCCCACAATGTACAGACATCCTGACGGATTGCATAGTCATTCTAAAGTAGGGAGTCATACCTTCCACATCGCTCTACGGTCACACACTGGAGAAACTGGAAACCTCGGAGCCCTGTGTCTATGATTGGTGTAAAGAATTTGCTGGAGCCAATTGTTCAATGTCGCTTCACCAAATTAGAAGTCATCTGCATAAAGTTGAGAAAATCTCACATTGATTTGTCGGTTGTTGCTAAATCCCATCTACAAATCGCGTACTCTCCGTAGGATATGACTGGTCGCTTGTCACTTTGCCAGCAAACACTCTTTCCAACTTCAAGACGTGTCATTAAAAGAGGGAATTCCGAGTCTTCAAAATGGCAAATCTCACTCCCGATGCTACTGCAGCACTGCTGTATGGTAGCAGACGTGTTTACAACAGTTCGGTTTTTCATTCAAGTGCTCCTCTAAAGGGAGCCCGTCACGCTCAAAACTACTTCTAAACACCCTACTGGACCCACTGGAAGAAGCACACAGCTAGCAATAACACCCAGTGTGCTATTTCAGGGTAGCTCTGTCAAAGGGTTGGATCACACTCATTCATTTCAGCTCCCGGAAATCCAGACTTGAATTTACTGGAGACTGACCCGATACTGATACCCACCAATACCGATGCCGGGTGCATCTCTAGACAGGCGGCTTAGTCCAGTATACTCCTAATCAGCCTCTAGGAAATATCCAGTATGTGAGTAGCCATAACTCAATGAACTTGTTTCAAGTACCGCAATTCACCAGCAACAACTTTTCATTCTGCAGTGAAGGCTAGGCTTAGGTGTTATGAACTGTGACCACCTGGACAGACCCCCAATAGACAGAGATGGAAAGACTCCCATCTGTTGGGGGAGGGGGGGTTGTGGGAAGCTCCCACAATCTGTCCCGCACATGGAACCAAAGGGGTGCCTGGAGGCTAATTAGGGGCCGCATCCCTGCTGCCGGAGGATGTTTACACTGCATCGGTCATTGACTCTGTTTGGGCCTCGGTGCCAAATCAGTGCTGAAATCTGTCAGGCTAAATCACCATCAAGTGGAGCATTCGTTGGCGTCACGGTTGAACGATATAAAATAGTATAGTGTGGGATAAAGGCCAGGACTTGCTTTCTGAAGGTTGCTGCTCTACGTGGAACTCATTTTGAAGGACAATCTATGAGTTCTTAAGGCAGCACTGGCAGCCCAACCCGTGGAGTGGAGGCCTGGCAGAAACCTGATAGCAAATGGCAGCACATTCGGAACCCATTATGGCATTTACCCTACTTGTCAGATGTGGCTTTGAGAACACAACTTGTGGCATGTGGTACTGGTTTGCATGGTCTCTCTCTCCCCCACTCTCTCTCATATTTATACAGACATTCTTCATTAACCTTAGTGTTTCATTTAGCTCACAAGCTATGGCAACAGCTTGGTGAGAATCTTATTAACCCAAATGAAGTTTGCACAGCAGCTACGAGGCTAATGCAGCATAAAAGCAATGGAAGCTAATATCCAACCAAAGAGCAGCATACACTCATCATCACCCAACCGTCTCAAACTACTTTGACTTCTACATCACAACCGGACGTGCTTATGTGGCTTCTGACGCTCGGCCTCAAGCTCAAATTACCTGGGGGTCACTAGCTAGGTGGTCTTAAAGAATCATTGTTGTGTCCTGTATAGTTCTACTGATAAATGATCATGGCATTATAAATTATTAAACAATAAATTACTTACACTTTAATCCCTACTACAATTATTATTATTATTATTATTATTATTATTATTATTATTATTATTATCACTAATAGTAAAATAAAACTAGTAAAATAATAATAACAACAACAACAACAACAACAACAACAACAACAACAACAATAATAATAATAATAATATCACTACTAATAATAATAATAATAATAATGTTAATAAATAATAGTAAAATAAAACTAGTAAAATAATAATAATAAAAATAATAATAAAAATAATAATAAAAATAATAATAATACTACAAGTAAAAATAATAAAAAAATATTAAATTAAAGTTTAAAGGGGTTTAAGTGTAAGCAATATTTAAAAATATTGTATTGGTTAAATTTAACTGTCATTTATATGATAAGCAGTAGAACTATAAATGACACTTATTATATTAATATATTATAATTAATATTAGAATTAAAAAATTAAAATAATTAAAAAAAAATACTAAACCTTGCGTAATACTAAACCTCGGTCTTATATTAGACATCCAACATGAGTTAATAAAGCCTACTTATGTTGAAAAACTGCTGATTAGACCTATCTGAGAACTGTGTGGGCGTGGCTAATGAGCAGCCTGACTGACCGCTCTCTGTCCAACACCCCTAGCCTGCTCCGCCCCCATACAGAGCTACAATCACAATCCAGCTTTTTACGCAACACCAACTAGAGAAAAAAAAAAGTCAGAGAAGAATGATGCGTGGATAAACGAGGAAACACAACGATGTGAAGGACGGACAAACAGAACTGCACACAGACAGATGAAATCATGAATAAAGGAACAGACGAATAAACAGTGCTAGTGTTTTGATGAATGAATGAACAGGCTGCAGGTAGCTACAGACACGTGGTCTAGCTTACTAGCATGTAGTTATGCTGGGTTAGCCTTAGTTTATCTAACTCCGAAACTGCTCTGTGTGGGCGGGGCAAAAAAGTGTCAGGCTTGTGATTGGTTAGGTGTTGCTTACTGAAGCCTTAGCCGAGATCATGACCTCCCATTTTACATGGAGAGGAGAGAAATACGGTGACATACAGCAGATACGTATCAGACTCTGGGGAAGATTAAAAGGCTGTGTACATGTATATTGAGGCCCAGAGGACCCAGATAAACTCCATTAGAAAGAGATCACAGATTTAGGTTCCCTGGAGCGTTAAGGATGAACTGTGTGATGAGCTGTACTATGTGATAAGCTGGTTACTCATTACATACCCCTGCTTAAAACCATCTGTAGTTTGCACCATGGCCAAAAAGGAAGCTCTCCATGAGGAAAATCAGTGGTCTTTTAAAAAACTGGCTGCGCCCTGTACTAAACAACAATCCCAACACATCTCCAGTCCAGTGAATACATTCCTGCGAATGCCACTAGAAGCTATGAATTATGAGGTTGTATATGTAATATCATATACAATATATGAATATTACTACACACTGCAAAACTCCCCACACAAACCAGAAAGCTTTGTACTAGTGTAACTGTGTTGGAAGTAGTCGCCTGATATTTGTTATGTGACAGTGTTTACATGTAAGAGTAGACTGTGTTCGAGCGGTGTCAGATACCGGGAACCTGAAGAGCTAAATAAGCCGTATTGACAATTGGAAAACAAGATTATGAAATGTGATGTCTAACGTGACCTTTAACCTCTGACATCAGAGAAAATAGGCTAAACTAAAAAAACAGGCCCAGCAAATGAAAAGCAGGACATGTACTGAAGTCGTATTTTGGTGAACGAGCCATCTGGTAGGGCTGAAAGGTCAATCAATTTGATATCGAGTTCCAAATGAGAAGAATGCAATATTCAAACCGCTGCAGTTTAAATTATAGGCTATTTTATCAAAAACATGTCTTATATGGGGAACATTAACATCATATCAGAGCTTGCCTGTTAGAACCGCCTGTAGAGAAGTTAGACCAATCAGAGACAGCCAAACAACTATATATGCTGTAACATCACAACCACAGCTAACTGGGAAAGTCAATGCTCTGGACTTACTGACCAAATAACAGTCCTGGACTTCAGCCCCCTGAAAAATCCCAATTAGATACTTTAATTGTATCTAAACATCTATCTATCTATATATACACACACACACACATATATATATACGTATTTTATATATACGTATTTTATATATATATATATATATATATATATATATATATATATATATATATATATATATATATATATATATATATATATATATATACACATACATACACACACACACGTATTTTATATATATATATATACACACATACATACATACACACACACACATATATATATATACGTATTTTTTATATATATATATATATATATAATATATATATATATATATATATATATATATATATATATTATATATATATATATATATATGTACACACACACGTATTTTATATATATATATATACACACATACATACATACACACACACACATATATATATATACGTATTTTTTATATATATATATATATATACACACACACACACACACATACATACATACATACATATATATATAAATAAATAAATAAATACATAATACATAAACACACACACACACACACACACACACACACACACACACACACACATATACATACACACACACGTTTTTTTCCATGGCATGTCTAATATATCTACTAATATTTGGGGAAAATTATACCCAAAACAAATAAGACTGAGATTTTTGGAAAACAACATCAACATCATCACTGTGACTCCAGACACTCTGCTGTCTAATAGCATATCTTGACCTATCAGCTATATTTGGAGTTAAGAGGAAACATCATATAAATCTTCTGAAAAGACCGTAAGTTCACACTCATATCCATAACAGACAAACACAGAGGAGCTCTGATTTGGGCCACGTCCATGTAGCAGCCAAACAAGCAGCAGAACAACAGCCTCCATTTCAGCGGAATGAGGCCACAGGAGGGAGGGGCAGGACACTCGCATAAGCCCCTGCTGGAAACTTGCGGTCATTAATCTCATTAATGTATACAAGGTGGCATAGAGCTGCAACAGTTATTGTTCCCGACGCCTGGCTCAGACCACGGAACACGAGATGCTTTGTGAAATATGAAATAATTGATAGAAATCATCCCGAAAACACGAGACCGTATTCAGTCTGGGCTTCAGGGATTTAGGAGCAATCACGGGACCAAATCCTCAGGAAAGAAAAGACGGTTTACGACCGTAGCCAGCAATGTTTTAAACAACTGCAGATTATCAACACTAGAAGCATCTAGTCCTCAACAGCCTGCAACAGCTGCACCACTGACAAGGCCGTAATCCTCTCCAGTCAGCAGAGCCCAACACTTGTGTGGAGAGGAAAAGCAGACTGCAAAGAACCACAGCACAAGTGTCCAGATGTGAAACTGATGAAGCACAGCACACACACAAACAACTGACCACGCTACAGCTACAGCACACTGAGAACAGGTGGGCGATACGGCAAACATCGCAATAAATGACGTCACGATACTTTTCCCTGATATATCGGAATTGCACGGGAAGAAGCAGCTGATTTAGACGTTAGTGCTTCATGTAATTTCTACGCAATTCATTCTGCAGAAAATCCGGTTTAGCAATGCGTATTTATATAATTACTATAATTAATATATCAACAATAGTGGCTTCGCTATATCGCCCACCTACAACCAAGCATCAAGCACTTACCTAAGGCGCGGTGAAATGTTAGGGGTTAGTAATGCCTCTGTCCAGGTACTCTGCCTGTACAGTGGCCCTGCAAGAAAGGAGAGACGAGGCGAGGTGTTAGAGCGACGGAACTGGAGACGACAGAGGCACTGGCTCGTCCGCGTCCGCAGAAAGGTCAGTCCGCAGTAAAGAAAGGAGCAAGTTAATATAAGTCCTGACGCCCGAAGGTGGCACATTCTAAGACAGGGAGTTAAATGCCGCACGTAGAAAGGCTGGAATGACCAGCGTTGGGCAGTGGAAAACTATGCACCATCACACACACTTACTACTCCTCTGACCGAGGGCCAGTCACGGGTCGCCTGCCCATGATTCAGAGGTATTCCATATTATGCTTCAGAACAGGGCTATAAAACTAGGAGCTAACGTCAGTTCAATACTGATTCTTTAGGGAACTGCAGTGTGTTTAGCCACAGTAATGAATGACTGGAGTTGATTGTATATGACCATAGGATTCTAAAGTGAGCAGGTACTGGTAACATCCAATCTGGTTTGGTTTTGAACCTTTGATTTGGGTTTTACTTACACCTACGCCACTGAGGCGGACGAGGGAGCCAACAGTGATGGTGCACGTGTGGAGTTTTAATGTTTATCCCATTAAGGGACATAATAAAGTGCAGTTTAGTGGATGTCGTAAAAATGTTGTATATTAGCATATGTTATATGAAATATAGTAAGAACTGCAGTTGTGACAAAGCTAACGTCACTAGTCATTTCTCACCCGAGGCCATTTATAATAACCTGTCCAACCTGCTAAATGAGAGCTGAGACATAAGTCTACTCATGCGTTTCTCCAGAGACGTGAAGGTTTTGGGGGCTGTGGCTTCTGCCTTCCCCATTTATGGAGGGTCACTGGTCTTCGGCCTCGGCAGAGCCAATGGAAGAGTAATTCCAACTATTTTGACTTGGCTGAAACACGGCGCATTGAAAACTTGGTAGGACTTGCGCGTCTGCGCGTCTGTTTTCCGTTGTGCTAGCCACTGAGCTCTGCACAGCCAAAAAACATATATCCATGCTGGGAGTGGCATGGCAAATAATGCGTTCGAAAGTGCATCTGCGAATTTTATGCATTCAGTTTGGAAAGCAGCTGGTGGACAGTACTTAACAGAAACATCCGAACTGCAAGCAAGCTGCCTGCAACACTGCAACAAGTTTTACAAAGCAGAAACTGGAATAGATGTTTATAAGCAGTGTTAGGTGTACGGTAGACGAGCGCCTTGAACACCCCAACCAGCAAAGAAAGCAGTAACACCAAGCTAAGCACACAATCCATCCATTTACCTCAGTAATAATCTCCCAGGCGGTACATATGCCTGTAAATTAACATTAATCTAAAGATGAATATACATCATGTGGGCAAAACCGTCCTAGCGTGCAGCACATGTTGGCCCTCCGGTTCAATGTGACCTGCCCCCTTTTGTGATAGGTTAGCTTGTGCAAATTGACACAAGTGGAGTTTGTCCCCTTAAGTTAAATTTGATCGTATGGAAACTCAGATAAGGGTGTTTGGGCATTTAGGAGCACAGCAATGATTCCAGTCAGCATTCCCAGCCACTGTTACAACATGACCAGAGGTCTTAACACTACTACTTCTGCCTTAACGAACGGGCGCGAGTAACAACTGTTCTGGTAATATGGGATATCACCCGACAGGCCTTATCCACAAACACCCGAACTGCATTTTGTGCGATGATCAGAAGTTAGCAAAGAGAGCTACACATGTGCAGCGTGGACAGTTGTACAGTGGAACATTTACATTTACATTTATGGCATTTAGCTGACGCTCTTATCCAGAGTGGCTTACAAGGGTAATCATATTACAGGTAGGCTAATGTGGTGTTAGGAGTCTTGCCCAAGGACTCTTATTGGTGTAGCACAGCGTAGTCACCCAGACCGGGATTTGAACCCCAGTCTCCCACATGTGGTGGTGACTCCCTGGTGGGTAGGGGGTGTTATCCACTGAGCTACACCAACCAACATGACAGCGTGTGATGGTTTTAGCACCGGTGCTTGGGCTGTATTTGAGTTAGCCATGTTTAGTGTCAACACAGTCATGTGAAATGCAAAAAAGCTTTGAGTGTACTTTCTGCCACTTACTGCAAGCCACAAGCAACACGTACCAAGTACACCAAGCACACACCCTGTGAAAACACTGAAAACAAAACTAGAACAGAGCCAATCTGCTTTCAGGGCATTAAAGACTTTAACAGAGAATGGAGCAGGCTACTACAATCTAGGGCTGCCCTCTAGAAGTTGATGAGTCGAATCGTCAGTCGGAGACCCTTCAAGTCGACTGACAACAGTGACCTTTGTTTTTTTGTTTTGTAAAACAGACCCACATAAGAACTTTAAAAATGTAAACAGACCTTGTAATAATTATTAAAGGGGATAATAAATATATATATGTAAGTTCTAGCTGGGCTGTGACGCATGCTTGCTAAAAAATTCAATCCTCGTGACGATGTGTGCTGGCAGTTCACCGCTAAGGAAGCTAAGGCTGAGAAACACGGGTGGAGCGATGTCTCAGAGAAAGTCTGGAAGAGCTTCTGAAGAAGAGAATCCGAACAAATGAAACCGAGTTCTGCTCTTCATTTAGTCAGACATCCAACACTGCTTCAAACGAGGGAGCTGACTTTCGGTTTAGACATAACGGCTGTTTGCGGTGAAGGGGAAACGGACTGAAGAACGAACTGATGTTTTATTATAATTCCATTATTTTAGAACCGAAATTACAGATATGTTTATTTATTCATCTCCAGATAAGATTATCTTTATCTAAGGATAAGTACAGTCATTTAATATGCCTGCTGATAAACGAGAAATAATTATTCCAGCGTGAGTAATATAATAAACGGTTTCAGGTTTACCATTCTTCTTTTTATCTAAATTTATCTAATTTAAATATTGACTAATTTGGTTTTATTTAGCAGTTCATTATTTATGAGAGATGAAAGATGAAGGGTCCTCCTACTGAAGAAGCTGTTAAATATGAAATTAAAAATGCTATAAGCTATAAGCGCTAATGTTTAGCATAAGTACGCACTGCTGCCCGACTCTGTATTCCGTAACTAAAGGCTCCAGTTCAGATCAATCATCATAAGCCCCGCCTCTTTTAGTTCAGAAATATGTTCCTGTGACTCTGCTGACTTTCTAAATGAGGAGGACATCAGATCTAAACCGTATGCAGATTGATTTACTGATTACTAGA
The DNA here is from genome assembly GCA_024036415.1 of Prochilodus magdalenae. Taxonomy (NCBI): domain Eukaryota; kingdom Metazoa; phylum Chordata; class Actinopteri; order Characiformes; family Prochilodontidae; genus Prochilodus; species Prochilodus magdalenae. The sequence goes on from JAMWET010004679.1 coordinate 92,428, forward strand.
TAAATGTACATGGAGAAAAACAGCCAGGACGGGGCAAATCCGATTCAACTGGCAAAATTCTGAGTCGGGTACAGCCCTACTACAATCACGTTAGAGTAGTATTAATCGTCATAGCCCATATGCGTTTCTGCATAACTACTCCATAAACATGAAAGACGGACATCAGTATAGAGTGTGTAGGCTATTGTCATTCATACCAACCATAAAGTGACTTTCCAGCAGAACAGTGTAGTAACCGCAGTAGGGGCGTAACGATTCACAAGATTCAGATTTCGATTGGATACATTACAGCCGATCGCAATCGATACATTTTTCCATCACAGCTAAATTGGAAATGGCTGTAAACTGTGCCAAGAGCAGCTAGAATTATGTAGGAGCTAAGAGCTAAGCACCGGGACTGCTTGTGTTGTGGACTCCAGCTGTTTATTTATCTAGCGGTTTTTATTTATTTATTTTAAAATGTATTTTGGATGGTAATGCTCAGCCGCAGTAGGCAAAAACTTGCATGCCAACACTGCACACTTTGTGTCTGCTTCCTATTTGCCAGCTTCTTGTTTGAATTTTGCTGTTCTACCTTAAATGGTGCAGCAGTTACAGTTCCGGCGCCTAATGCCACAGCTAGCAATGCCTGCATCTTTTAAGGTGGAACGGGAAAATTTAAAGACGAAGCTGGTTAATAAGAAGCCGATTACAGGGATTAATACTGTTCATGGCAAATGTGCGGACGTGGAGGAAGCTATTATTAAAAAAAGATAAATATGCTTCGTGTTTCTTTGGCTGTTTAGCACCATCTAAACCAGACGGCTCATATATGGAACCAGACAATGATGCAGTGCCAACTACAGAAGACGTGAGGACAAGCTTTCTGATTACTTAGGGCGGTGACAGCTATAGACCTCTGAAGTAATGCGTCATTCTGTAATTGGCACTGTGCCCATATCAGGGGCTCCGAGGCCTAACCTGGATCCTTTAAGTTACGAAGCTGTTTAGCAGTCAAAGTGCAAATAATCCCACTCTATTATTTTCAATACTAGCTGTTAAAACGAGCAGTGTAGACCAGCCTCACACAGCTTGACGACCTGCACGCTGTGTTTTGTTGAGGTCTCCTGTCTGATGGTGTCAATTCCGTATTTTGGCTCCTCAACGACCTTCAGAGACACCAGGCAAGCTTCAGACCACAGACGGATGACTTCAGAGGTCTGCGGTGGAATAATTGGAGATTATGACATAAAAGAAGCCAGAAACAATGTTGTGCTGAACATCTGCCAAAGCATATCTCCAGTGTCCATCATGCACATGTTCTGGACATGTTAACATCTGGGGATTACTTACACCCCCTCCATAAAACATGCACACGAGCCTAAGATAGATGACATCATTCAAAGCTTTTACCAAATTCCTAAGGCCACTCAGGTTCAAACATGCCTCTCTCATTAGTCCCAGCGCACAAGGCCCCCTCGCTTCATCACAGCCTACGCCTCCACCTACACCTCACGAGACCCATCTCTACAATCCCACTTAAACTCTACAACTCAGTCTGCAAGGCCATTCGTCTAGGTGCCTGGCGCGGTGGTCGAGCATTTGCGCACATGTTCCATTAGGGAGAGCTGAGCTGAGTGAGCCTCATTTCAAATAATAAACAAGGAAAAACCTGGGAGCTTTTAGAAGAAGCCAAGGAAATCATGATCGTGTGTCTGTTGTTCGCTCTAGAGATGGCAGGACACTGGGAGTGAAAACAAAAGCCCCTTTGTTTTCTGCATGCCTACACGGGGACTCAAAGGCCACCGAGCTTTCGAGAAGCAGGGTACACCGAGCCGTTCCAAGGCCAAACACTAGGCTCTTTGACAGCCGTGGCCGCTCCCGGGAAGATGCCAGGGATTTGAAAATAGGAAAAAGTGGGCTCTGCTTGCAGGACACAGTAACCTAGCCTTAATGTAATGTAGGGGTGGCCCAAACGCCAAAAATATCACAAGGCTTCAATAAATTTGTGATGGGTGATATGCATCACTGTTGCTGGGGTTTGAGAACCTGGAAGGATGGAAGGGCCAAAATAGGAATGAGTAGTCCAGACTTGTAGACTTGTAGACTTCAAGTCTACAAGTCTAGTAGACTTCCAGACTTCCAGACTTCCAGACTTCCAGACTTCCAGACTTCCAGACTTCCAGACTTCCAGACTTCCAGACTTCCAGAACAAATGATGTAATGAAACATGCAGGGGGGTAAGTCTTCTAAAAGCACCAACTGTGTCCACTAACACAATATAGGGGACCAGCATTTGCTCAATGAGGAATCAAGACTTTACACCACGAGAGGATCTCAGGAAAGATGGCTAGCTGGCTTAAAAAAGTTACTGTCCAACAGCTGTTACTGCTTGATAACCTATCCATACATCACTGGCCCCATACCATACTGGACATTCTGCATCTGGAATTGTCATCTACCAGAATTAACAATGCAGCCCCCAGAACTCCTCATACATGGACTAACAGAACTAAGTTCTAAATCCACCCATCATCAAAAGAAGAGTTGCACCCAGAAGGAATCAACCGACAGGAATGAAACTTGGTGGGTAGGTTTGAGACATGTTTCAGCTTTCACCCTCTGGCACACATGTGGCGCAGCTATGGATGGGCTTTACCACTGACTGACCCAACAGCCACGATTGTGGACATTCAGCGAGCATCACCTCCATGAGTCATCCTATTAGTGCCAGAACCACTGGCAGGACACCATCAAGAATCTCTACAACTCCAGGTCGTGACATCTGGCACGTTCCTTTAACCAACATGGTGGCCCGTCACCATACTGAGAGATACAACTTCTGTATGTGCAGCTCAATAAATATTCCCCATATCAGTCTAAATTCATCATCACTTACTGTACCTGGTATCCTTTATCTTCCTTCCCAGCAGCACTGCAATCCCACACTTCCTTCTGGGTGCAGCTATTCTGTTGTTGATGAGTGTATAAGGGAGTCACATGGCCTAATCTGTCACTGAAACTAATTTCCTGCCCGAGCAGGAGACGCTGGGACGCTCTTCCAAACAGCCGGATCTGGATGAAAATGATTTCTTGCGCTCCTGCTCCATGGAATCCTTCATCGGTGTATGTGAAACACACTAAACTACTTCACAAATGTGTCATTCATTTAAATTTGGCACATACCTGTACACACAAACATGGCTGAACTCTTTTACAGAGTTAAAGAGTGTAGAAGGTTAAGGAGCGTAGAAGGTCCACCCCAGCCCAGCAGTGTTTCATCAGTTCATCGTCAGTCACCCTGTTTACAAAATGTCATACACATGTCTAATATGTCTAATAATGCACTGAATCATCCAAATCAGTTCCGCACCCTGCGCTGTCCGGGAGGAATGCCTACGTGAGCTACAACAGAAGGTCTATTCAAATCCAGCCCTGCTGGAGTACTGGCAATCAAACAGTTGCTATTGTCTTTAAATATTGCAACAGACCAGTCCTAAAAAAATTATCCACACGGTGTCTGAAGTCTGCTTCTATAGTCTGCACTAGAACCAAGCTGAGGGAAACATCTAACACCTAACTCTTCTGACTGGACTGTGATCTAAATTAACTAGCTTTCTGTGTGTCCAGGAAGACTGGAATAGCCACCCCTTTAGCCGTGAGGCCTGAACCCTGTCTGTAGTATGCCAGACTAAGTAAGTTGTGGTTGTGATGTCACAACACATGGAGGTTTGATTACCACAGGCAGTTTCACCAGCTCTGTTTTATTAGGTTAATGTATTTGAGGCAAACCTGTGATTTGTAAATGGTCTAAAACTCCGTTTTGATATAAAATCGATGAATCTATTCAGCCCTATCTAGAGCCATGCGGCTAATGCAGCTAAGGAGTAACGGAAGATTATAGTGCACCTAGAAAGACCATGATAATCACGACACTTGCCTCAAGCCTCGTCAAAAATGTAAAGGTGCCACAGAACTGTAAACTGTATTTACATCGACATAGTTGGCAGTCGATTAAAAAATGTCTGGTACATAGAACCGGAATACTGTGAACCTTAAACACTTACACAGTTGTTCCTCCTTGGAATACTAATCCGGGATTTATCAATTAGAAGAGAGGTAAAGCGGACTGATTCCAAAATGTACACCCCCAATATGCACATGTAACACTAGCACAAGAGCCGGTGAAAAAGGGGGACGATGTAGAGAAATCTGGCGCTCTTGGCTACGAAGGGGATGTGGGTACTTTTCATAGGAGCCAAACTGTCTATTGAGGCTCATCTTTAAACAAGGCCGAAACTGGCTTCGTATTCTCCAGCTATTTAATCGAATGTTCCATTCCACCTTAAGTGCCACAGCTTGTACAGGTGCCAGGGTAGAACTATTAAATTTAAGGTGGAATGGAACATTTACAAAACAAGGCATCAGCTCCCACAATTTTTATCCAGAGTCGTTAGTTTGCTGCATTTCACTCTGGACAGTTTCCTAAACCTTGAACAATAAGGAGAAGCTTTGCTCAGCGTTAGAGACTGAAGAGAGGAGCAGCTCCACCTTTATTAGCATCACAACTCCAGCAGCCTGTAGTAGCAGTCATGCTGTGTGACTGTATTAATGTTTGCTGGTTGAAGCAGATCATCCTAAACTGATGTCCAGAAACAGGTGGACAGTGCAGGTAACGCTAGCTACAAGCAAGCTCCAGGTAACTAATGCTACCATAGCTAAGCAGTATGATGATCTAGCTGAACTATATGGAGTTTATGAAGGACGTCTGGAGTTTATGGCATTCCTCCATGTGGAAGGCACTCTCAATCGATATAGGTATGACCCCATCCTTGCAAATCACGTACATCCATACATGCCTATTGTCTTCCTTGGGGCGGGTGGGATCTTCCAGCAAGACAATACCACATGACATTTTTGACAACAGTTAGAAGATCATGACCAAGACTTTCTAGAACTACCCCGACCCACTCATTCCCCAGACCTGAACCCATCTGAGCATCTGTTGGACAACCTTGAGCGTCATGTTTACTCTATGGGTCCTCCCCTGAGCAGCCTCCAACAGCTTTGGGATGCACTGCATTCAGCATGGCTCCAGATACCTGTGCCAACCTACCGGCTGCATAGTTAAAAATAGAAGCACCACCATGCTGGGGAACCAGATAAACCAGCACCATACCAAAACTAAACTACCACCGTCGAATGTAATTCATGCTGCTCTCTGCTGGTTTTCCCTGGAGGGTGGTTAGCTACGGTGGTAGCCCTAGTGCTAAACAAACATTGTTCCCAACCCTGTCCTTAGAGTACCACCACCCTGCACATTTCAGAGTTAGCCTTTCACCCAAAAAGCCTGACGCAACTAATGAGCTAATCAATAAGCGTGTCCTGAGGCCAGCTAGGTGTGCTAGACCTAGAAAAGCACCTAGAGTCAGAACAGGGTTGAGACCCACTGGCCTACACCGTACAGCCAACCTCCTGACAAGGTGGCTGATGTTTATAGAGCCCACGTCTGCAGGGCCTGAGAAAGGATGCTCATGAAGTTACATCATAATCCAGATTACCACACCAAAGTTCAGCTTTAAGTGGTTCTTCAGGGCAAGAGCTTTAAAAACTCACCAGCATGAGCACTAGCGGTGACAAACAGCTGCCTTATAAAGGAGAAATCCAGCAGGTGCATTCCAAGGTCAGCGGTTACACAGCCATGAAAGGCTTTTCAGTCAGGGAAAAAAAAAGAGAGTACTTCAGTAACACAATGCGATTCATTAGAAGGCTCTAATGAATGAATGGAGAAGAATGCCAGGCCACCACTCCCACTTCACACACTTCGGTCCTGCCCATGCTATCCACGCACTGGATAAGATAGTGGAGTAACTCAGGAGCCTGAAGTATCAGTATACTTGGCCTGTACTGGTTCAGCCTGAGGGCAGTTCAAACACTAAGAGAGAAGCTACACAACAAGGAACCTTAATAGAAACCCAAAAGGTATGACGGCAGAAGTTTCCATAGAAAAGAACACAAGCCCCACCCAACATAATAAGGCACTGCATCAGCCAGTCAAATCTCACTTAAAGGTGACTCGACTGCACAGCAAGTCTCATTTGACGAGCTTATGTCTGGACTGTAGACATCAGCCAGTGTTAATCACATAAGTGATTGTTTTGCTATTGTGGTAAGTGGGAAACACCTACATACACTGATTCATGACTATGGAATATGACAGCTAAATATGAATGCAGATGATTATGGAAATTTGTGAATAGATTATTTAAGATAAACCATCCTTAAGAAGGTTCTTCGTTTGTTAGAACAGCGTACATTACATAGACAATGTAATAAAAGAGACTGATAGTGGTGGGTTTGACATTGTGAGACATCAGAATGGTTCAAGTTTCATGTTTGGCCGAGCATTTGACGTAAGCAAGGGTGGGCCTCATCGCTGTACCTGACTGACCCAACAGTCACGACTGCAGACATTCAGGGAGAGGTGATCCCCACCATCCTGTTAATGCCAGCACCATTGGCAGACGTCTGTACGACGCAGGACTGCATGCAGACCGTTACGATGAAGGTCCTCATCACAACCCCAACTGCAAAGACTGCAATGGTGTCGTGCCAGACTGTCATGGAGAGACTCAGAGTGGCAGCAGGTCATCTTCAGTCTCGGTTTTGTCCTGATGGAGACGACAAACCAATATGTGTGTGGAGGCACCGTGGTCAGCGCCAAGGTGAACACTTTGTTGTCTGTTGTCACACGTCCGGAAGACCTGGTGTCACTCCGTCTCCACCCCTACCACACAGTCTGCAGGAGCTGTGTGAGAATGTTCTCTGCATGAAACCGCACGGGATGGATTATCACAAGACACCATTAGGAACCTCTATAGCTCCATGCCGAGACGTCTGGCATGGTGCCTTAGCAAACATGGCAGGCCGACACCAAACTGAGAGACACTACTTCTGTATGTGTAGCTTAATAAATATTCCCCATATCAGTCTAAATTTATCATCATTTATTGCTCCTGGTAACCTTTATCTTCCTTCCCAACACCACTGCAGTCACACACTTAATTGTAGGTGCAGCTGTTGAATTGTTTGGGTCCAATTAAGACTGAAGAATATAAATATCAATAAGGGCCAGGTTCGTAGACCCAGGCTAAGCCTATGCCTAGAATGTTTAGGGCTTCTTCTGTAATACAGGTGGACAAACAACTAGATAGAATAGCGGATAGCTGCTTCAGTACTTATTATTACTGTGTTTCTGTGTTCAAGCCCATAAGCTTTGGTAATAAAACCTGATTAATTTTTTTTTTAAATCACCAACAAAGCAAAGATTCCACAATTAGCACCTTGTTTTGAAATCGGTACTGGCACCAACATGTCTCAGAGGTTTGGAGGACACATTTGGAGTCGCTTTGTATTCTTTTTCCACAGTTTTGATCTTCCCCACTCCGGCATCATCAATTCAGGATGCCAGATTTGCTGAGAGTTTCAGAATGGATGGACAAGAGGAAACATTAGGCCTGCGAGCTGCTTCTGTGAAGATAATGAGATTTTTTGGTTCATTACGTTTTATTTATAGAAGCTTCCACCCATGATCAGTTACAAGCTTGTCGAAGTCAATATTAATTTTGCTCAAATGTGAAGCTCATTATGGCACCGATTTTGAAAAAGTCCCAGAGCTAGGCTCAATGGCACCCCAGACATGGGTCTACTGGCGGACCACAGATGCTCCTGGTATATATCCCTTTTTACAATATCTAATATGCTGTACATGCCTACATACTCCGTTCTGGTCTTGTCTGCAGTATCTGATTCCAATTATGACTTCTAGGTTTCACTGAACTTTGCTCAGCTCCAGATGTTCAGTTTGCTTAAGTTGTTTGTAATAGCTTGCTTTGTACAGAAGAATGTGTCACAGTGACTGATCTGGATACTTTCTGACCTCAAACTAAAAGTCCACAATGCCTAAACATCAATTCTTAAAGCGCAAGCAGAAATACACTGCATGCACAAGTCTGAACACTCTAACATTCTACCAGATCAACTTTAGCTTTAATTACTGCACGTGTTCCTTGTAGGATGGTGTTCATCAACCTTACGCAACATCACAACATTTATTTGTGTCCAGGTTTTAGTCAAGGGGTTGTACTGACAACTGGAGGAGTCAAACCCCCTTTGTAAAGTCTTCTCCAACACATTCCATAGTCTTACATTTAAAGCAATTAGCTGACACTCTTATTTATCTGACGCTCTTATCATTTAGCGAACTACAACGTTGATCGTATTACAGGTAGGTCAATGTAGTGTTAGGAGTCTTGCCCAAGGACTCTTATTGATGTAGTACAGCATAGCCACCCAGACCGGGAATCGAACACAGTCGCTCCCTGGAGGGTTATCCGCTGAGCTACATCAACCATTAGTAATCCAATGGGGTTAAGGTCAGCATTTTGTGATGGTCAGTTCAGTCAATCTTGTTCCATTGTTTATAATGTGGGCTAGCCTGGTCATTCCATACATTCAGGTGGTCAGCTGACTTTAAATTATTGCCCTGTAACATTGCTGAGCCTCAAACTGACCAACTGAGGCATCTCCAGATCATAGCACTGCTTCCAGAGGCTCCTACAGGTGGCACTATGTATGATGGTTGCATTGCTTTTTCCTATCCCCTGCTTATCCTGATGCGCCCATCGCTCTGGAACAGGCTAGATCTAGACTTATCTGTCTTTTCTTCCATCACTCCGGAGTCCAGTTTTATGATTCTTAGCAAACTGAAGTCCTTCTTTGATGCTTAGCCTCACCAGCTAGCGTTGTTCTTTCGTTAACGCTTATTCAAGATTTTTGCCTACCACGTTTATTCTGCAAAGCTGAAGGTTCACCACCATCCGTTGAGGTTTTTATAAAGTGTTGGACAGTCTGTAACCCAATTCCAGTCCTTTCCGCTTCCCCTTAGTTCTTTTCTTTGATTGCTGCAGGCCAATCATTTGACCCTTCTAAGGGAATACGCCTTCCTACGTGGTAGTTTAAGAAATGAGAAGCTACTCACTGCGTGAGTTTGGGTTTAAAGAATTGTTGCCAGCTGAAACATCTTAACCACTTCAGTAATTATCCAATCAAAGGTCTTTCATATTTACCGTTATCCTATTTCAATCCAAATTTAATTTGAAACTTGAGACTGATAGTCACCTTGAATCTCCAGTGACAAACTAAAGCACCATTTAGGGCCAATTACTTTTTGCAACTTTTCTTTAATGTTGCTCACCTTACTTGCCTCCATTACAGGGTGTTTTTTTAACCCGTAGATGAAAAGCACACCAGAAAGTCCCAAGACCTGCAGCAGAGCAGATGGGCAGATGCCTGCTGCTGTGCTTGTTTTGGCCAACAGAGGGGGCTGTGCTAACCCCATCTACCACTTTCTCACCTAGTTTTCCAGAACGCCACTGCATGAAGCTTCACCAGAAGCTAGCACAATCTATCAAGAGTACACCTAACTCCATCTCATTTGCAAAGGCATACAATCTACTTCAATGTAGCTACCACTGTTTTACAAACAGAGCATCATCAGAACTGGAGCTAGCCCAGGCCTGTGCCCAGGGCTGCGTTTAGGGTCTGGCTATTGAGTTAGTCTCTTTTACCTGCAAAAATATGTAATATGAATATAAATGATCGGCTCAAGCAGCCTCTGAAGCTTCTGTGCTAAAGATATTCAAGCCTAATCCCCTAGACCGACTGACTTTTGAGACTCCCTTTACTCAAGAAATCATCACTGTCCAAAGAAAAACAAGTTTCGCCAATCTGGCAACTTTACAGAAGAGGCCAAAAACCTAAATTCATTTTAATGCAAGTCAATGGAACTGGATTTTTTTTCCCCAAGCAGTTTTGAGCCATTTCCGTTGGTCCATTCATAATGAGATTCGTACACAGGGTAAACAGCAGCTACTGGGTTAAAATGATGCATAAAATTTAAAGCCAACTGAAAGAATGATGCTACATGCTTTTCTCTGAACTGCGACGGAATATATAATCTTTTATTATTGTCTTCATTGAGCGTTCCAAAGTTTTCCACAGCTTCACTCACCATGGTACCTTTTCTATTCATTTTTGACATGGCTTACAAAGTTACCCACTTAGTACTGAATTCATCACTCGGCTTTCACCGTAGTTTATTACAGGACCACAGCTACCGTGCTCACCATGCATGAAACTGCCTGGAACCCCAATTTTTTTATATCATAAATAAAAGCCTTGGATATTTTAATGACATACTGACAAGCAAATTAGAAATGTCCCTGGTTTTCATTTCAGGAATCAGATCACTTTACTCCATCTGTTTTTCTTGCCAGGACATTTGGATATATGTCAGTCATTTTGATGACTAGAAATTGATCAAATAAGTGACCATAGGTTGAGTGATCCTCCAGTCAAGTAACAAGTCAAGTCATGAAATACAAGAAACCATTTTGCATACATCCTTTGCTCAAGTGTTGGATTCCATAAAGGCTTACAAGGATGGATCTTGGGGAGATCCCCACAGCAGATCCATGATAACTAGTACTAGACAATATAATGAAATACAGTATAACTACATACTGTATTATATTTGCACATATGCATGCATAAACATATACATATGATATATATGATCACTACAATATGCTGCATCTTTGCATTATGTAGTGTGTGTATGTGTATAGCAAGTCATAGTAGGAGCCCAGTCTCCCTTTGCAGCCTGCATTACACATAAGCTACGCCATCAGGTCTGTATGCATGAAGCCCAGAGCCTTTTCTTAAGCTAAGCTACACAAAGTGCCCACATGATCCACAGAACAGAGCTGGGCCCCAAATAAGCCTCCGTGGTGCGAGAATCCGTGATCATAACCCAGCATAAAAGCCTGCGGTGCCACAGCAAGTTCAACTCGAACTCAGCTGCGAGGCTGGAGTCGCTTCTTCTTTCGCGAACTTTCCGCTCCACCTTAAACGCTGCAGCAGTGCGGCTGTGGCGCGTGCAGGCGCTGGGGCTGCGACTGCAGCGCCGTTTAAGGTGGACCGGAAAACTCCAAGTCAATATGAGCTTCGTTAATGCCACTTACTTGGGGGGCTCGACGCAGGAGAGCAGGGCGAGCACCGATTAGCAGATGCCCATCAACTTGTCGACACTGGTGAACGCAGTCTGTAGTTAGTTAGCGTCCGGAAAGAGGGAATCAATAGAGCCGAGGGAGAGCTGAAGTCCGGGCTAGGAGCTGCGAGGGATCGGGCACCTTCCCTTCCTGCCATGGTAACGAAACTAACGGAGAAATAATATCCTGTGCGGAGAGCAGGGGGAGGCAGGATCACGGAGAGAGCGCTAGCACAGCTCACTGCAGCGCCAACACAGAGAAACGGTCGTCCCACAGTTAAAGGAGGGCGATTTATCAGGCCTGGAGCAAGAGCAGGTCTTCGGCGATGTAATTAGATGGTGTGGCTCAGCATTATGTCCATTGATCCAATTACAGGAATTAACTCTTTGGAATAAAGCGGAAAGACCCGTACAGCAGGGCTGCCTTCGCCGTCCTGTGCGGAATTCCCAATCCAGGCAAAAGTCAGTGTTGCAGTTCAAATATAGGCTCGTTAATCTCCTGTAACTAGTGACAGACTCGGAGCGCTCCAGACTCAGCAGCAACAGGCAAACAGTCCCAAAGCCGCTCAGCCAAGCGCAACAGCGCCATCTGTATGCTAGTGGTCAAAATAATGAACTGCATGCAGACTGCATGGCGCTCTAGAGCAGGGGTTCTCCACCTCTTCCTCCTCACGGCCCACCTGTTGATGGCTATAAGGCACAGTGACCCACCAGAAAGTTAAAACTTCTATAAATACAGTGTCTCTGTATCTGGAAAAAATATTATGTGTCCAAAGGGGGCTGTGAACGCACCCCAGGAAACCTCACGGTCAGTGGGTAGCCAGCAGCTATGTTGTCTCAGACTGTTATATTAGCTACTGCTACTGTGATATCTTTATTTGTATTTGTGTACATTAATATACATACACTATATTTCCAAAAGTATTCACTCGTCTGCCTTCACACTCATATGAACTTGAGTGATGAGTGACATCCCATACTTGATCCATAGGGTTTAATGTGATGTCGGCCCACCCTTTGCACCTATGACAGCTTCAACTCTTCTGGGAAGGCTTTCTACAAGGTTTGGGAATGTGTTTTGGGGAATTCTTGACCATTCATCCAGAAGCACATTTGTGAGGCCAGACACTGATGTTGGACGAGAAGGCCTGGCTCCCAGTCTCCGCTCTAATTCACCCCAAAGGTATTCTATCGGGTTGAGGCCAGGTCTCTGTGCAGGCCAGTCAGGTTCCTCCACACCAGACTCGCTCATCCATGTCTTTATGGACCTTGCTTTGACTGCATGCATGGTCAATAAAACAGGTCATGTTGGAACAGGAAGGGAGCATCCCTAAACTGGCAACCACCAAACCCAGACTCGTTAATCTGATTGCCTGATGGAGAAGTACGAGTCACTCCAGATAACAGGTCTCTGCTGCTCTAGAGTCCAGTGGCGGCGCTGTACACCACTGCATTCAGCGCTTTGCATTGCGCTTGGTGATGTAAGGCTAGGATGCAGCTGCCCGGCCATGCAAACCTATTCCTTGAAGCTGCTCCTACCGGTTCTTTGAGCTAATAATGAAGGCCAAACAGGAAGTTTTGGAGGGTCTGTAGCGATTGACTGGCAGAAGGCTGGCGTATGTCCCCTCAGCATCCACTGACACACCGCTCTGTCGTTTTATGTGGCCTAGCTCGCTTCGTCGGTTGCTGTTGCTCTCCCAGTTGCTCCGACTTGATGTTATATATAGTCTCTGACAGCCCCGACCTGTGGAATATTCGTAGCGAGGAAGTATTTTAACTAACCAGGATTTTGCACAGGTGCGCGGCTCCTATCACGGTGGCTACCAAGTAAAGAAGCACCTGAGAGCGATCCATTCGTTTGTACTAATGATGTGTAGACAGCCCAGTCTGCATGTCCTAGGTGTGCTTGGTTTGATATCCACACCGTGGCCGATGGTGTGGCATGGAATTATAATATAAATAATGGTAAGACCCGGTAAAGGGCTATTGATTTTGGATTGTTGCGTAGGGCTGCAACAAATCGCATATCTTTGACAGTTCAAATAGACCCATCGATTATTACGGACCGAATGATCGATATATTCGGATTTACTTGTTGGGACAATAATAAGCTCTAATGCAAGCTCTCAGCTTTTTAAATTTAACATTGAGGTTGTGTTTTAATGCATTTACTTGCCCCTAAGTAAGATAATTAAGACAATAAACGAGACGCTCATTCCGGGTTCAACGCGTTTTAGGATAACACCTGCTCTAATGGATGTGCTGCTATGACCAGCTAGGGTCAGCTTTTTTTTTTTTAGAAGTAATACACCTTGAAACTAAATCCCACAACTTTCTGAGGATCTCCACGTAAGCTAGTAAAATTTAAAACATATTCTAGTAAGCGGCTAGAAACTACTGCGCAATGATATGGTAGCAACTATCTACCATACAAGTTGCTCGTTCGAGCCGAACTGTTTGCTGCCAGAAGTTCTCAAACATTAGGCAGTGTGATTCCATGAACCATGTCACACATATTAAGTTGTCGTGACCGGGATGGTTTATAGAGGTGGGAAGGTTTGGTTCCACATCCACCACCACTGTGGAACAATATCTTGATCTCCATAAGTTTCTCTAGAATCTCTAGAAGTCAGAGGTAATGGTTCCCCTCTTTAATGGCCAGGCTATGGCAAACATTCTATTGGGAGGCAAACCGGAAAGTCACTAACAACCAGATAAGTAATGTATATTCTAACCTGAAATTCCCTGTTTATGACGACAGGGTTATGTCTCAGCGCTGTGAGAATATTAAAGCAGGCCCAAAGTTTAATGCTTTTCTTTTTTATTAACATTGGCATGTACAAATATCTGTATTCAGAACATAGTACTGATTATTCTCTTATTAATCAGCCTTAAATAAACAGCCTTGAAAAACAGTTGCAAAAACATGGCAACAAAAACTGTGGACTCAGATTTATGGAATGCACCCATTGCTGACCCAGGAGTTCAGTCCTGCACATACAGTTTGTGTCATCTCCATAGACTCTACAGTACTGTTAATAGAAGGGGCAGGACTGCTGGAGAAACCCGCTAGCATGCGAACCTAATGACTCTATGTCCAAAGGCGAATGAGAGACTAGAGGGATACAAGGCCTCTAACATCTCGCCCCGGACCCCCCCAACACTGGGCTCCGCCTAGTGGAGTGGTTGTACCTGTGGCGCTAGTCTGGGAGTGATGGAGCTCAATCTACTGTTAAAGGGACCAGCTGTAGTGAATGCAGGAATCTAAGACGCCAATCCAACAGCGCCCAGCAGTACAGACCTCACTTAATGCTCTTCTGGGACAGAATACAATCAAATCAGTTTTGGGTCATTTATAGTGATTTGACTACAGTGAGTAGTTCCATGTTTAGATTCTTCTTACACTACTGGAAAACACATGTCTCCCCATACATCCAGATCAGAGTATTGTATTAGAATCTGTTTATTGTCAGAAAATCACTAAAAAGTTCACTCCAGAAGCCTGTTTAGAAACCAATCGCTCGCATCGATGCACAGTTCTATACCCCAGCCAACTGCTCGCCACAGTACTCTATGTAGGTCAACATGGGATGAATTCTTTCGGTGGGTAGCCCTCATTCACGGTCAGTTAGAGAGTGGGGTTGGCCCATCTGCCAGTCTGTAGCGTGTGTTGTTCTGTTGTGTTTGCTGCTTCGATCTTGTTACGTCTATGAAACAGACGTAATCCTGCCAGTAAAGCTAGATACCCCAACCTTCTGTTCCTCACTAAGAACCTGCTGTACATGTGGAGATGCCGATTTCAAGAAGAAAAACTGGAGGGCTCTCTTACTTTGATTTCACGGAGCTTGTATACACTTATACAACACCACATTGATAACAACCCCCCTCAATAACACTGTACTTATCCACCATGTACCACATACAACTTTATTAAAGCCAGTAGTAGACCACCCAATGTCGTAATATTGCTCTTACTGCGTATACGCATAACCTGCTGTTTGCACACCTCAGTAGCACTCACAGTACATATTCATAGGCACAGTTATTGCTCCATTGCGTGATCCTTCCCAGTCTGTCTTACTAGTCTAAGTACACATAGTGTGTTTTGTGTGTCAAAGTCATCTTCTACCTGCTTACTACAAGTATTTATGGTTTTAATGTACTGCAGCGTGTAGCACCTAGAACAGTGTTTCATTACACTGCCCATAACCCTGGTACTGGTTATACATGAGCCATATCATTGAATTGAATTGAGATGGAATCCCTACTAGTCATAACTAATAGCCTCCTGCCAGCAGATGGTGCTCGATTGACAAAAGAAACAACACAAACACAGACTACATGGACATGTAATTAATGTTATTAGGCTAAACAGAAAAATCTATCACTACAGTTTTCGTGAAATGTCTGATTCCTTTTTGATACACCTGGCCGAGTTTTTCGTGTTCTAGGTTTTATAGTTTCGTAAAGTGTCTCTATTGGTAACTTTAACAAACATCCTGTGTGCTAATGTGAATAGACACTGCAATAATAGGTTCACACCACCATTATTATGGGAGCTGATATAT
>JAMWET010004680.1:0-50529 GCA_024036415.1 Prochilodus magdalenae
AGCTTGTAACTCGGATTTCTCAGACTGTGCATGGCAAAACAAACCACAGTCCCCCGAAGTACCATACAGTGCGTTGATGAAATAAAGAATACAAATACACTTCATCTTCTTGATGATGTAAAGATGACTTGTAGTTTTACGTTACGTTTATGTCACGTCTAATTCTTCTGGGACTCAATTTATTGGCGGATTTACAGAGCAGAAATCCGAGCTTAGTACTGCCTGATTTATGGGGGCGGAGGTCGTGGGCTTGGAGGTTTGGGAACCAGCCTTGTGTATGAAGGGTCGCTGGTTTGATTCTCTGAACTGGCACTGAACAAACATGAATTATCCTTGAGTAAGGCAATTCCTAAACCCTACAACCCAGGACACCATGGATAGGGTTGCCCACTGCTCATGGGATCTTAGTGTGTGTGGGTTAGTTTCTCTTTCTGAATGGGTCAAATGCGGAAGATAAATTCCTCTGTGTGCAGCACAATGGCCACAAAATGGCCTAATCTCTCTATTCAGGGGGACGACTGGCCTCATCTGAAGATGACTCATGTTAGACCACCCGTACCTCAAGTTTTTCCATGGTCCGATTAAACGAGTTACTCAAGTGCTAAACACTGTTAAAACAGATTACTAAACAAAATCTGATTTCCTGCAGTAGGTCTGCCACAAATCTGGGTTGAACCCAAGCTCCAAAATTTGATGGAGTAATGTAAGAAATAAGAGAAAATGACTGATTTCGTCACTGTCACCCAGTCCAAAAAAAAAAATGTATCTCAATTTCTGTTGAGTATTTTACGTTTTATGCCATTTAATCATCAAGATGTGCTGTTTTACACAGTGTGGAAATTTCACTTATGAAGAATGGACCAACAGAAATGCGCCCGAAAACTGCTCCTTAGAAAGAAGGCGTCTGGTTCCATGACTCTCCATTCAAATGAAATGAGGTTTTTAGGCCTCTCCTGTAAAGTTGCCATTTTGGAGATACCTGGTTTTTATTTTTAAACAGCGACGAAGTACAACATAAAGTCTTCATCTACATGAAAATGCTAAAACTGCTTAGCGAGAATCTTCAACATGAAGAGTTTTTTTTGGAGGACTCCCTTGTTCAGACACCTGAAATGGGTGTCTTCGTGTGGACGGGGAAGGCCAAAGGCTTTCCCCCTTTAGCTGCTTTGCTAGCTACTTGAAATCGTGTCTCTTCATCTGGGTCACTATACTGTATTTGGGTGACGGTGTTCTAGTTTGCTGTTGTGAATGTTTTGATAGTCGTTGTTATTTAGGGCAGGTGCAGTTTGGTTAGCGTAGCTGTGGTTCATGTGGTACCACAGCTTGTCCGCTGAGTGCAGAGTTGGCAGTTCAACTCTTCCACTAACTGAAACTCATCGTCTGTCTATCGTTGCTTTTTGACAGATATCCAATTTTCATTTTCAGCTAAAACTCAATGTCTGTCTGAGGTTAGAGTCCAAAGTCTTTGTGACGTCGGTGACCGGTGTCCGCAGGGGCCCCTCGTATGGTAAATTAGCCTAGCTTATGGTCAAAGGAGCGGCATCAGATTGCTATGAGGTAAAGAGAATCGAAGAGAGCTGAAGCACAAGCCAGTCTCTTGAGGTTAGGCGTTAGCCATTAGCTTAGCATGTGTCATACAACCATGCGGTCTCACCCTACAAGTTGAGAGGCTCTGCAGCTTCTCAGCTATTACAGACACAAAGCTCTAAAGACTGACCAAACACTGTTTGCCAAACCTCCTCCTTCTGTCTCCGCCCCTGTATGTGCAGATAACTGACCAAGAGGCTCCAGAACAGAACAGCCGTGATCAGCAGGTGGTCCTGAGGTCCCCTTGTGCCTGAGACCTGCCAACGCAGACAGGAACTCACCTCCCAGGGAAAAGGCTAGCTCCACCGTCAGCCTACCCGCCTGCATCTTCACTTTCCAAGAGTCCTTTGAACTGTAAACAAACGTGCCCTGATTTGTATGGGCTTGTATAACCCTAACTGCCCTCGGTGTGGTCTGACCTGTCCAGGTGCTCTCCAGCGCCCCCACTACAAGAACTGTACCTGAATACACTATACAGTGACATGTCCCGTCAGTTATCTTAATTATGCCACTTCTTGATCATTGATCTTGATCTTGATCGAGTCCACTACTATGTATAACACATGCAAATCCTGAAAACACTTTAACAGCAAATAAAATATTATTAAAATGACTGAAATTATTGATGGTGTGTGTGTCAGCTTCATCTTTCATGTTAAGAACATTTAGTACACGCAGAACGTGGTTGATTGTTCATAATGATAATTCATAATGACCTTTTATCACTATAAGTATGAGCGCTGGACTGGGGTTGCCAGGTAGTGCACTTTTGTTTATATACAGTATGTCTGTGTATAGATCTCTCTAGGTATCAGCAGTGGGCCTTGTTCAGGCAGTGCCTGAGCTCATGGTGAGTTCTAGACTCTAACCTTCCTGTACTAGGAAATATTATCCAACGGAACATGATTGTGAGTCGCTCTGGATTAGAGCATCTTGTAGCGTTCACTTTAAGGCGGCTACAGTGTGCATGTGTACGGTGGAGAGTCAGAGGGAATAATGGAGAGGGTGGAGGAGAGCGCGGGAGAGAATGTGCGTGTGGTGAACTGTACTAGGTTGTAGCCTGGATTCTCCAGCTGGTGTTATCTGGGAACTTGTGACGAGCAAAGTCTTGGTGCTCTCAGTGTTTATTAAACTGGCTCCGAAACCCCTTCACCACGTGTTCCCTGCGTGTCTCTTCATGGAAGCTAAGTATTCACCTCTCTACGAGAGCACCCACCTAACACCATACTTCCGTTCGTTACAATCTACTAAATGCCTCAAATGTAAATGTTGTCCTGCTGTCGCCGTCTGGATGTATATACTGTTCTGCATTAATGGAGCTTCACAGATGTGCAGGTAACCCAGGCCATGTGCACTAATGCCCCTTCACACACACATACCAGCACCGTGTGCTGATAACCAGCCAGGTGGTTCCCCTCCTTGTTATTCTGGAGGATCCATGATGTCCTAAAAGAATTCCAGATTTTTTGATTCTTTAACACCTCTCCTCAGCTCAACTTAAATGAGCTCAGGCCCAGAGAGCGCGGCGGTGCTGCTTCTGGACCTGCTTATATCTGGGTCCCTCTCTTCATGGTGGAGGTTTAGCTTGTGTTTGTGGAGCAGTGATGAGCTGTGTTCACAGACGAAGGTGTTCCTGATCCCATGCAGTGACTCCACTCCAGAATCGTCAGGTCTGTTTTTAATGTGAAGGTCATCCAGTACTGGTTCTGGTTCCGGGCTCTTGTGCACAGGTTCTCCGGATTCTCCTGATCTTGTAATGATAGTACGTAGGGTAGACCATGATCATCTCCAGGTTCTTTGTTGTGTAGTATTGAAACATTCTTCTGGAATCACTGCCCTATTTGGTGGTGCAGTCTTTTCCAGAGTGGTGACCCCGCCCCATTTTCACTCCGCAAATACTCCTCCCCTCTGGGAGGTTCTATTACACCCAGTTATGATACTGAGCTGCTGCCAGTAAAGCTAATTAGCTGTGAGATGTTGCTGGCAGTAAATTCAAAACTTTGTACTGCTGTCAAATTAAAATAGAGTTGAATATAAATCATTTACACCTCATTATATTCTGTTCGTATTTCCACTTTGCACTTTTGCAGTTAACAGTTATTATCTTTATTGAATCAACATTAAGCATTAACCGTCCACCAATCCGCCTAGTAACCGGTGACGCAGTGGTGTAGCTAATTCTGATTGGTTGGTTGACTGTATGAACAGGAACTCACTCACAAGCACGTTCAGTTGTAGTTGGATGTAGAGCGAGTCAACATGTTGCTGGTTGTGCAGCTGCTGCTCCTGCTGACTCTGTCTATAAGGACAGGTATGTTCATATTTCCGTTTGCTTTTTATCTGTACATGCATGTTAGAGCTTTGAATTCTGGAAAAACTTTTATTTCCTATTTTGTTTATAAGAAATGAATAGTAAAGTATTAATTATTAGACTAATGTAGGGATCTCCTGATCAAGTCAATTTGAGTCACCTAAGTATCTCCCGATATCGAGTCTTGATCCAACACCTGGGTTTTCCTAGATAACACAGTTCTAGAGTACACACCTCAATGCAGTGTGTACGCCTGGCAACCTAATAACTCAGCAGTGTATTAAGAAAGTACTGTCAGTGTCTGAGCTGCTGCTCAGTGTGTTCTTTTTCCCACCGCTCTGGGGGACGGTTTACTTTAACTCCACTACAGTATGGCCAAATCTGTTCTTCCTCCTTATGCAAGCATATAAACATAACTTGTCAGCATTAACCATGTCAGCTTCAGTACGTCATATGGAGGAGCTCACATTTACCTTTTTATTAATGTGTTATAACTGCTTATTAATACTTTGTGAAGTGTTTAAAACATAATTAGAACCATTAATAACCTAAATTAAACCCAATTATTTAAAAACAAATCCTTTATAAAGGTAGCCTTATTCTAAAGTGGTACTAAAAAGGGCCTGATCTGCCCTGATACAGATCTCAAGTGATATAAGATCAGCTCGGGACATAGTAATAATAATAATAATAATAATAATAATAAGAAGAAGAAGAATGTGCAATTTGTTACACTAAACATTGTAGACTGTACTTTTTGTCTGTGTTAAGAAGCAAAATGTTGCTAAGTATTAGTGTTAAGAGGTGTTACTGTGCTTTAGACACATCACTGCATTAGTAACTGATCTGCTGATTTTCATTTTTGTCTTTTCTTCATATTATTTCCAGATGGATATGATTTATATACAGTAATGGACTGCCTGTCCAGTTCAGCAGATCTGTCAGATGCGGAATTCATCAACACATTTTACTTTAACAGGAAACCAGAGATACAGTTTAACAGCACTGTAGGGAAGTTTGTAGGGTACACTGAATTTGGAATAAAGAATGCTGAGGAGTGGAACAAGGGACCTTATGTACAGCAGATGAGAGGCGAGCTAGAGAGATACTGCAAACCCAATCTACAAACGTACTACTCAGCTGTTCTGGATAAAGCAGGTAAGAAACGCATCTAAACTTCCAACCCAAGCTAGGACTGGGCAATATGACGATATACATTATCATCACAATAAATAGTGTCTTAATACAATTCACCTCATGCACGTGGCAAATTTTCCCAAAGTCAGGCATAGCTACAGGCAACAGTAACAACAATGGCACTCAACCCGGCGATCATCCGCTGTAAGAGTGGCACTAGTGCTCTACAATGCCTGTAGCCAATGCCTGACTTTTTCTGTGTACCTAAGCACACTGATTTACTGCAGGGACACCAGCAAACCCATGATGGCACACGGAAGACCCATCTGCTGGCTGCGTTGCAACTGACCTACAGCCTGTGGCTGTCACTGAACCCCCAAGCCAGGATCAGTTGGCCAGCCCAGGCTCATGACAGCAGCCAGTGTAGTGACCTCTTAGCAATGCTTGCTCACCAACCACTCCCCTTCTTGATGTGGTGATTCCATACTGAGGCCTTTAGCTTTTGCCTTCCTGTTACTGGCAAGGCCATCATCCCTCGCCACACCGTCCTGGACATTCTGTGAAGGCCCCGTCGTTGAGCCTTTCCATATAGGTTTGCCAGTGAGCCTTACAATGGTCACTTCTGACACCACTGTAGCATTTCCAGGACTCTGCTGCTAGAAGTGCTTTTTGATTGAACCTAGCAAAAGGCACATAGCACAGCTGGGGAGAGCAGACAAGGTCTATACCAACCCTTAAATGAAGGAACAACAATATAATAACAATCATAAAATGTCACCTTTTATAGAGAGCGTGTCTTCTGTTACCCTCTGCGCATTGCCCTCGCACATATTAAGCAAAATTT
Organism: Prochilodus magdalenae; assembly: GCA_024036415.1. Classification (NCBI taxonomy): domain Eukaryota; kingdom Metazoa; phylum Chordata; class Actinopteri; order Characiformes; family Prochilodontidae; genus Prochilodus; species Prochilodus magdalenae. Next base: position 5,880 of record JAMWET010004680.1, read on the forward strand.
AAGAAGTTTGTGTGATTGTATTTATGATTATTGGCGTATTAATCCATACGTTAATACTGATCTTAGATTAAGTAGTTATTTATCTGTCTGTATCATAGTTTACTCTATTAATATTAAACTAATAATTAAAATGGTTGTTTAAAAATGATTTTATGTTATGCACTAACAATATCTCACATTTGTAGTGAAGCCAAACGTCCGTCTTTGGTTAGAGGAGCATGGCAGTGAAGGTCATCCAGCCATGCTGACGTGCAGCGTGTATGGCTTCTACCCTCCAGCCATCGATGTGTACTGGCAGAAAGATGGTGTAAATGTGACCTCTGGTGTGGTCACCACTGAAGTGATGCCTAATGGAGACTGGTACTACCAGATCCACACCCACCTGGAGTACACGCCTAAATCTGAAGAGAAGGTCTCCTGTGTGGTGGAGCATGCCAGCTCTGACAAACCCATGATCTACGACTGGAGTGAGAACAAACACACATCATTACAGACCTGGCTTGTCATTAAATCTCAATAAAGAATCAACAGAACTGTAAAGTCAAACTATCTCAAATCTGTGGAAACGGCTTTGAAATCATTTACAGACTGATTATGATATTACTAAAATGAGGGTATTTCTTTTTAAAGGCACTCATCATTAATGAACTGGTGTTTACGTCCCACAGATCCTCCTCTTCATAAGTCTGAGAGGAACAAGATCATTTTCGGAGCTGCAGAGCTGGTGTTGGGGATCGTCCTGGCGATCGCTGGATACATCTACTACAAGATGAAACCCTCAGGTCAGTGAAGAGAGTTCAGCCGACACTGATCCAGCTGCTGTGTTGTGAATGACTGTAACCCATACATTGTAGTTATTCCCTTGTTTCCTTTGAAGCTCAGAGGTGGCAGTTTTTGTACTGGCGTCAAAATGGGGAGCCATTGTGTATGACAGTCGGTCACCCCTAGTACTGATAAGAGGCTGAGCTCCACACACAACCAGTCTGCCTAAACACTGTTTGTCCTCCTTCCTCTTTCTGTCTCTGTCCACGTCTGTGCAGATGACTGACCGAGAGACTCCGCAACAGAGAAGCCGTAATCAGAGGGTCCTGATTGTTCCTCGTGCTTACGACCTGCCAAACCAGACTGTAACTCACCTCCCGGGGAAAAAGTTAGCTCTGCTGTCAGCCTCCTCGCTTGGATGTTCGCCTTCAAGGATTCCTTTGAGCTGTAAATAAGTGTGCCCTGATTTGGGGGGCTTGGATCACTCTGAGCTGTCCTCTGTGTGGTCTGTCCAGATCAGAGCTTTGAGATGTTCCACCAGGGTTTTTTTGTTGTTCCTGTACCAACTTTTTTTAAATGCATTGCTGGGCATGAAAATTTATGATTGAATAAAATAAATAAAATTTCTCAGTTTCAAACCTTTGATGTGATGATGTTTTATTTTCAAATTAATATGTGCACATTTATTACATTCTCTTTTTACACTCATCAAAATAACAGCTGCACCCAAAGAAAGGAGGTGTGGAAGTGTGGTGCCGTTGGGAAGGAGGATAAAGGTGACCAGGATCAATAACTGATGATAAATTTAGACTGATATGATCAATATTTATTGAGCTACACATACAGAAGTCTGTCTCTCAGTATGGCGTCGGGCCGCCGTGTTTGCTAACCCAACACGCCAGACGTCTCGGTATGGAGCTGTAGAGGTTCCTAATGGTGTCCTGTGATAATTCATCCCATGCAGCTTGAATATCCTCACACAGTTCCTGCAGATGGTGCGGTAGGGCTGGAGGGCAAACAATTGTCAGCTTCTGTTTACACAGTGTGGAAAAACCATTGGTGCTGGCACTAACAGGATAATAATAATAATAATAATAATAATAATAATAATAATAATAATAGTAATAATAATAATGTTTATTTACAGATCAGACAGTTGACATTAGCACTAATAACAGCACTACTAATAATGATAATAAATAAATCAATATATACACACACATATACATATATATATATATATATATATATATATATATATATATATATATATATATATATACACACACACACACACACACACACACACACACACACACCACACACGTAGTGAGCTCTGAGCTCGAGTGTCTAATAGAAGCTGAAACTGAGCTACACAGTGTAGAAGCAGAGTAACTGATGGAGTCTCTCCATGGTTCCTGTAATAGCCAGACGGTATTTGTAGAAGACCAGCATCTGTAGATCCACGCCCATGAGCTGGAACATAAAGAGGATGACTCAGGGAGGACATCACTGCTCGCTGAATGTCCAGTCATGGCTGTTGGGTCACTCAGGGACACAGTGATAAGACCCGTCCTATCTCACGTCACATGCGGGGTTGAGCATAAAGCTTATATCATTTGCATGTGTCATGTGTCATGTGTCCTGTCAAACCTACCCACCAAGTTTCATTCCAGTGGGCTGATTCCTTCTGGGTGCTGGTGTTCTTTTGTCTCTGAGTCTATTTCCTCTTTGCATGAAGCCCCAGTTTTTGGTAACACGTTCGTAATTAACAACCAACATTTATTTTAAATCTACAGTAAAAGCGTTCACAGATCTGCTCAGCAACAGGTGATGCAGTGGGTTAGCTAATTCTGATTGGTCGGTGAGTCTGTATGAACTGGAACTCACTGTCCAACACTTTCAGTTGCGTTTGGACGCACAGTGAGACATAATGATCCCAGTTCTGCAGCTGCTGCTCCTGCTGACTCTGTCTATAAGGACAGGTATGTGTATACCTACAGTCATTTACCAGGTGTTAAGAGAATTAAACAGATCTGCTGTGAGATTGTTGACTCTGTAGTGACTGTGTTTCATTTTAGCAGAAGCAACAAAAGTGAAACCATAACAAAGCATGTGTGTAAGAGGTTCAAATGTTGGAAAACAAGTTTTAATTTCTTGCTGTGTGCATAAATTAATATAATACTTCACTGATTAATAGAATAGTGATGTGCAAATGATGACCCATAACAGCCTTGACTGTACTTTCTTCTGTGTTAAGGAGGAAGTTATTGCTGAGTAAGAGCTTTAAGCTGTTTCTGTGTTTGACAGCTTGTATATATTGTTGCTGTCCAATGAAAACCATGTACCCCCATATACACATATCTATTTTAACTTATATGCATCATTTGAACACAGCAGCTGCTGTTTACACTGTATGAAAATTTAATGATGATTGGACCACCAGAAATGGACTAGAACTGCTTGGAAAGACGTCTGGTTCCATTGACTACCATTAAAACTAAACTAGGTTTTTGTCCTCTCCTGTAAAGCTGCCATTTTGGAGATACTTGTCTTTATACAGTGACAATGTGTTTGCTTGTGTTTCCGCATTACTGTGTTAGTAACTAATCTGTTTATTCTCCTCATATTATTTCCAGATGGATATAATCTCTACACAACAACAGACTGCATTGCCAGTTCAGAAGATCTATCCGATGTGGAATACATCAGTACATATTACTTTAATAAAGATCCATATATACGGTTTAACAGCACTGTGGGGAAGTTTGTAGGGTACACTGAGCTTGGAGTGAAGATCGCAGAGCGCTGGAACAGCGGACCTGAAGTACAGCGGGAGAGAGGCGAGCTGGATAGATACTGCAAAAACAATCTACCATTAGAGTTCTCTCATATTCTGGACAAATCAGGTAAGGTCTGCATTCAAAACGCAAAAGATAAACAGCAGTACAGACATCTTACAGGTATCATGGAAAATATTCCTGTATTCCAGGGAACGCTGATATGCAGCACTAAACTGAGACGGAATAAATGCTAAACTCCTAACTCTAACTAGGGCAATATAACAGTATACACCCATCATCTAAAGAACAGCTGCACCCAGAAGGAGGTGTGGGAGTGCGAGTGTGTTGGGAAGTTGAAGGCTACCAGGATCAATAACTGATGATAAGTTTAGACTGATATGATCAATATTTATTGAGCTACACATACAGAAGTCTGTCTCTCAGTGTAGCGTCGGGCTGCCGTGTTCGCTAACCCAACACGCCAGACGTCTCGGTATGGAGCTGTAGAGGTTCCTAATGGAGTCCTGTGATAATCCATCCCATGCAGCTTGAACATCCTCACACAGTTCCTGCAGATGGTGCGGTAGGGGTGTAGGTGGAGGGACACCAGGCCTTCTGGACGTGGTAGGGGTGCTGACCACGGTGCCTCCACACACGGATTCGTTGGGCGTCTCCACCAAGGCTAAAGCGGGACTCGTCACTGAAGATGACCCGCTGCCAGTCTGAGTCACTCCATGACAGTCTGGTACGACACCACTGCAGTCTTTGGTGACGTGGTGTTAAGGACAGTTGTGGTAACGGTCTGTGTGCATGTAGTCCTGCGAGGTTCACCCGTCTGCCAGTGGTGCTGCACTAACAGGATCACTGCTCGCTGAATATCAGAATGTGAGAGGAAACCCACAGTCTGTGGCCACAACTGAACCTCAAACCCATTGTCCGTTAATGTGCCAGCCCCGTCTCATGGAACTAGCTAGCGCAGTGGACTCTCTGGCTGCAGCACTGGCTCACTAACTGCTCCACTAACTGCTCCACTGGCTACTGTGCTACTTCCACTCCGAGGTCTTTGATGGTTTTGCTTTTGAGTTCATCAGCTTCCATCTCGCTGGCACAGCCATCATGCCGTGTTATGCTGTCTCCAATATTGAGCCATCTACAGGCCTTCTCAGCCTCGCTGTAACATCTCCCTTGTGTGAACCTCATACAGCGGGATGCTGTAAAATTTCTGACTACAGTCTGACGGTATTAATAATTGCTGTACCTTTAGGTGCAGTTGTGGGTATGATATTTGGGGGGCGGGTGGGGAGGGGCATTTGCTACTATGAATCAGAGATAAGGTAGTAAGATACTATATGTATGGTGGTGGGGAACAATGGCTGGTTATTAAGTTAAATAGGTAATTCATCTGTCAACATCATTGTTTACTTTATCAATATTACACTTATTAACATGATTGTTTTAAAAATGTCTTATATTATAAACTAATAATATCTAATATCTGCAGTAAGGCCAAGCGTCCATCTCGTGCCAGAAGAGCATTGCAGTGAAGGTCATCCAGCCATGCTGACGTGCAGCGTGTATGGCTTCTACCCTCCAGCCATCGATGTGAACTGGCTGAAAGATGGTGTAAAGGTGACCTCTGGTGTGGTCACCAGTGGGGTGATGCCTAATGGAGACTGGTACTACCAGATCCACTCCCACCTGGAGTACACGCCCAAATCTGGAGAGAAGATCTCCTGTGTGGTGGAACATGTCAGCTCTGACAAACCCATGATCTACGACTGGGGTGAGAATAAACACCCACATCATTACAGACCTGGCTTGTCATTAAATCTCAATAAAGAACCAACAAAACTGAAAGTTAAATTATCATAAAGCTTTATATGTTAATAACACTGTCATTCATTTTTAATGAGCTGGTGTTTACATCCCACAGATCCTTCTCTTCCTAAGTCTGAGAGGAACAAGATCATTATCGGAGCTGCAGGGCTGGTGTTGGGGATCGTCCTGGCGATCGCTGGATACATCTACTACAATATGAAACCCTCAGGTCAGTGAAGATTCCAGAGTAGTGTCTCTCAGTATGGCATCGGCCGCTGTGCTTGCTAACTCAACACGCCAGACGTCTCGGTATGGAGCTGTAGAGGTTCCTAATGGAGTCCTGTGATAATCCATCCCATGCAGCTTGAACATCCTCACACAGTTCCTGCAGATGGTGCGGTAGGGGTGGAGGTGGAGGGACACCAGGCCTTCTGGACATGAGTGAAGCGTGACAACAAACCATTCATCTTGGTGCTGAGCACGATTCCTCCACACATGGAGTCGGTAGTCGTCTCCACCAAGACTAAAGTGGGACTCGTCACTCGTGATGATCTGGAGAGCCAATGCATATGACAGTCGATCACCCCGGTACTGATACGAGGCTCACTAACAGTTTAGCAATAAGTGCAGGACATCCTCCGGCCACATGTGTTGCCTCATATGGCAGGGCTTCCAGCTGGCATTGTTCAGGATAACACTCGGCCACACATGGCAAAGGCTTCCCAGGAATATCTCGGTCAGATTTCAACCCTTCCTTGGCCTGCCTGGTTCCCAGTTGAGCATTTATGGGACCAGGTGGGACAGCAGCTTCAGCAACTTAGGAGTGTGCAGGATCTACAAGCCCAGCTGTGCCGCAGGATGCCATACAAAACCTATAGGCTCCATGCCCAACCGGATCAGGCTAGAGGTGGCCCAGCAGGGTGCTAGAGTCTACTGTCAGTTGCACAGTTTCCCCAGTAAACTCTAATACTGTAATCCCTTACATACATCATCATACCATTCTCACATGCACAGTTAAAGTCCAGGAACTCCTTCTGGGTGCGAGAGTAGGAGTGTAGATTTTAATTCATGAAGAAGACCCTCTTGGTGCTGTCATCAATGTTGCGAACAGCCTGGACCACCTGTTTACAAGGGGGCTCTCCAAACCACACACAGCTGGCTACCAGTGACAAGCTCCAGCTGCCAGCACTCACCTGCGAGCCCTCAGGGGCCATATAAACGCCCTTAGTCAGTCAACAGAACAAAATGCTGAGCTCCACACACAGCCAGTCTGCCTAACACTGTTTCTCCTCCCTCCTATTTCTGTCTCCGTCTTCATCTGTGCAGATGACTGACCGAGAGACTCCTAAACATAGCAGCGGAGGGTCCTGATGTTTCCTCGTGGCTGAGACTCGCCAAACCAGACTGGAACTCACCTCCCAGGGAAAGGGCTAGCTCTGGCGTCAGCCTGCATGTTCGCCTTCAAGGATTCCTTTGAGCTGTAAATAAGTGTGCCCTGATTTGGGGGGCTTGGATCACTCTGAGCTGTCCTCTGTGTGGTCTGTCCAGATCACAGCTTGGAGATGTTCCACCAGGAGTGTGTTGTTGTTCCTGTACCAATTTTTTTTTAAATGCGTTGCTGGCATGAAATTCAAAAATGACATTTTTAAGAATAAATAAATAAAATTTCTCTGTTTCAACATTTCATGTACGATCATTCCATCATTCCATTCTCTTTTTACACTCAACATCAAAAGAATAACTGCACACAAAGAAATGAAGGAGGTGTGGGATTGGGAATGCTGTTGGGAAGGAAGATAAAGGTGACCAGGATCAATAACTGATGATAAATTTAGACTGATATGATCAATATTTATTGAGCTACACATACAGAAGTCTGTCTCTCAGTATGGCGTCGGGCTGCCCTGTTTGCTAACCCAACACGCCAGACGTCTCGGTATGGAGCTGTAGAGGTTCCTAATGGTGTCCTGTGATAATCCATCCCATGCAGCTTGTATATCCTCACACAGTTCCTGCAGATGGTGCGGTAAGGGTGGAGGTGGAGGTGGACGGTATTTGCAGAAGACCAGCATCTGTAGATCATGAGCTGGAACGTAAACAGGAGGACTCATGGAGGACATCACAGCTCGCTGAATGTCCAGTCGTGGCTGTTGGGTCAGTCAGGTACAGTGATAAGACCCGTCCTATCTCACGTCACATGCGGGGTTGAGCATAAAGCTTATATCATTTGCATGTGTCATGTGTCATGTGTCCTGTCAAACCTACCCACCAAGTTTCATTCCAGTGGGCTGATTCCTTCTGGGTGCTGGTGTTCTTTTGTCTCTGAGTCTATTTCCTCTTTGCATGAAGCCCCAGTTTTTGGTAACACACGTTCGTAATTAACAACCCAACATTTATTTTAAATCTATCAGTGTAAAAAGCGTTCACAGCAGATCTGCCTCAGCAACAGGTGAGTGCAGTGGGGTTAGCTAATTCTGATTGGTCGGTGAGTCTGTATGAACTGGAACTCACTGTCCAACACTTTCAGTTTGCGTTTGGACGCACAGTGAGACATAATTGTGATGGTCCCAGTTTTCTGCCAGCTGCTGCTCCTGCTGACTCTGTCTATAAGGACAGGTATGTCTATACTTACAGTCATTTACCAGGTTTTAAGAGAATTAAACAGATCTGCTGTGAGATTATTGACTCTGTAGTGACTGTGTTTCATTTTAGCAGAAGCAACAAAAGTGAAACTTTAGCAAAGCAACTGTGTTAGACGTTCAAATGTTGGAAAACAAGTTTTCATTTTTTGCTCTGTGCATAAATGAATATGAAAATACACTGACTAATAAAATAATGATGTGGAAATGAAAACATCCGAAAACAGCCTAGACTGCACTTTCTTCTGTGTTAAGGGGGAAGTTATTGTTGAGTAAGTTGTTTCTGTGTTTGACAGCATTTATACGTCGACGCTGTCTAATGAAAAACATATATCTCTCCGAGTACATACATCTGATTTTACTTATATGCATCATTTGAACACAGCAGCTGCTGTTTACACTGTGAGGAAATGTCATGATGACTGGACCAACAGAAATGGGCCAGAACTGCTTGGAATAAGGTCCCATTGACTAACATCAGAACTAAACTAGGTTTTTTTAAAGTTGCCATTTTGCAGATATTTGTTTTTCTTTGGGCACTGATAATATTTGCTGTATTAGTAACTAATCCATTTATTCTCCTCATATTATTTCCAGATGGATATAGCTACTACATAACAACAGACTGCACTGCCAGTTCAGAAGATCTGTCAGATGTGGAATACATCAGAACATATTACTTTAATAAAGATCCGTTCATACGGTTTAACAGCACTGTGGGGGAGTTTGTAGGGTACACTGAGTTTGGAGTGAAGAACGCAGAGCGCTGGAACAAAGGACCTGAAGTACAGCAGGAGAGAGGCGAGCTGGATAGATACTGCAAACACCAGCTACCAAACGACTTCTCTCATATTCTGGACAAATCAGGTAAGGTCTGCATTTAAAACGCAAAAGATAAACAGCAGTAGAGAACTGAGCTGTACAGACATCTTACAGGTATCATGATATGCAGCACTAAACTGAGACGGAATTCCCAAATGCTAAACTCCTAACTCAAACTAGGGCAATATAACAATATACACCCATCATCTAAAGAACAGCTGCACCCAGAAGGAGGTGTGGGAGTGTGGTGCTGTTGGGAAGGAAGATAAAGGTGACCAGGATCAATAACTGATGATAAATTTAGACTGATATGATCAATATTTACTGAGACACACATACAGAAGTCTGTCTCTCAGTATGACAACAAGCCTCCACACACAGATTTGTTGGTCGTCTCCAAAAAAAAAGTGAGACTCGTCACTGAAAATAACCCGCTGCCATTCCGCTCAACAGCTTGTTGCTGTACGGCTATCGGCAAGCCCAGATGGAACTTACGCTGAGCTGCCTGTTGTACATGTAGAACTGACCCACAGTCTGTGGCCACAACTGAACCTCAAACCCATTGTCTGTTAATGCACCAGCCCCGTCTCACATGGAACTAGATTAGCGCAGCTGGACTCTCTGGGCTGCAAGCAGCACCAGCTCACTAACTGCTCCACTGGTTACTGAGCTACTTCCACTCCAAGGTCTTTGATGGTTTTGCTTTTGAGTTCGTCAGCCTCCCTCACGCTGGCACAGCCATCATGCCGTGTTATGCTGTCTCCAATATTGAGCCATCTACAGGCCTTCTCAGCCTCGCTGTAACATCTCCCTTGTGGAACCTCATACAGTGGGATGCTGCAAAATTTCTGAATACTGTCTGAGTGTATTAATAATTGCCATACCTGTAGGTGCAGGTGTGAGTTTGATATGGTTGTTTGTGGGGTGGAGGGAGGTTGGTGATGGTACATGTGCTACTGTGAAGGAAAGCCCAAGTAAGGCAGTAAGATACTATATGTATAAACGTGTGGAACAATGGCTGGTTATTAGGCTAATATTAGGTAATTTATCTATTAGTATCAGATTTTACTTTATCAGTATTAATCTTATTAAAATGGTGGTTTTAATGATTTTATGTTATAAACTAATAATATCTGATATTTGCAGTAAGGCCAAGCGTCAATCTCGTGTCAGAAGAGCATGGCAGTGGAGGTCATCCAGCCATGTTGATGTGCAGCGCGTATGGCTTCTACCCTCCAGCCATCGATGTGAGCTGGCTGAAAGATGGTGTAAAGGTGACCTCAGGTGTGGTCACCACTGGGGTGATGGCTAATGGAAACTGGTACTACCAGATCCACTCCCACCTGGAGTACACGCCCAAATCTGGAGAGAAGGTCTCCTGTGTGGTGGAACATGTCAGCTCTGACAAACCCTTGATCTACGACTGGGGTGAGAATAAACACACATCATTACAGACCTGGCTTGTCATCAAATCTCAATAAAGAACCAACAGAAGTGAAAGATAAACTATCATAAAGCTTTGAAAATATGATTATTATAATAATAAAATGAAGATATATTTATTTAAAGGAACTCATCATAAATGAACTGGTGTTCATGTCCCACAGAGCCTTCTTTTCTGTCTGAGAGGAACAAGATCATTATCGGAGCTGCAGGGCTGGTGTTGGGGATCGTCCTCGCGATTGCTGGGTACATCTACTACAAGATGAAACCCTCAGGTCAGTGAAGATACCAGAGAGTTCACCTGACTCTGACCCAGCTGGAGTGTTGATGGATGACTGTAATTCATATTCTGTAATACTTTCCCAGAGTAGCGGTCAAGCTGATTTCACTTTTACACTTATATTCTCAGTGCTGATATAGAGGAGTGTTTTTAATGTTGGCTGGTGAAGCAATGGAGTCTACTAGGCCTTGTTCAGACTCCCAGCACAAATCAGATTTTTGGCGTAATCCAGATTTATCCAGGCAAATCAGATCCAAACAACATTTGCATGTGGTTGAATATATGACTCCCAGCTTGATACATAGTTACTGACGAAGTCAAATTTAAGTATATGCGCTTTTCACAACAGTTTCTTTCACAAAGCAGCTTTCCATCCAGGTCCAAGTCCCCAATGATCAAGCGGAGGGAGAACTCTCTTAGACAAACCAGGACTCAAATGGGGAAGACATCTTCCCCAGGTCGACACTGGATAGCAAGACAAGCACAACAAGGCGTATGAATCTACAGTTATATACAATGTTAAATATAGCATAACTGATGGACTCCTATGAGACTAGCGATGAGAAACAAACCTGAAAGTCTGAATGAAGCTCAGTCAGTTACCAGTGAAACCAGTGGTCACTGTAGAGAGTCACAGTGAAAACCGTGATCATCAGAAACTGCTGCTGGAGGCCTACAGTAATAATAGAATCGAGGTGTTCAGGGTTCTGTGGGAAAAAAAAAAAAAATCAGATTTTTTCCTCAGATCCGATCTCATTATGTTAGTGAGATCGGATCTGAGGAAAAAATCTGATGTCATTTTTTTTTTCCCCACAAAACCCTGAACACCTCGCAAACTAACCAGCAAAACAAGCCCTTTCTGGCTGCTCATTATTGGAGCAGGATGGAGATAGAATAGATCAGTCCATTTATCGTCTACGACTTCACAATCACCGACACGTTAACGCTGAACGACATCAACATATGTGTCAAAGAAAACACATGAAATCCGATCTGAACATTCACATTCATACAGCATCCCCTTAAATCTGATATAGATCCGATCTAGGATCTATGCAAGTCACTCCAATCCGGTTAAAGACTGGATTTGACGCATGTTCTAACTGCCCTGAAAATATTCAATGTTTGAACAGCTCAGGCCACATGGCTACAAGCCAAGGCTCCAAACTGCACTCGGCTGGCCACCAGTGATCAGCTCCAGCTGCCAGCAGCCATATGAACACCATCAGTCACATGGAAGAAGTAGATGCTGAGCTCCACACACAGCCAGTCTGTCTAAGCACTGTTTGTTCTCCCTCCTCTTTCTGTCTCCGTCCTAGTCTGTGCAGATAAATGAATGAGAGGCTTCTGCCGTGATCAGTGGACGGTCCTGATGTTGCCTCGTGCCTAAGACCTGCCAAACCAGTCTGGAGCTCACCTCTCAGGGAAAAGGCTAGCTCTGCCGTCAGCCTCCACTCCTGCATCTGCGCCTTCGAGATTCCTTTGTACTGTAAATAAGTGTGTCCTGATTTTGGGGACCTGAGTCCCTCTGAACTGTCCTCGGTGTGGTCTGATCCGTCCAGATGAGATGTCCACCAGGAGAGCTTTATTAATGTTTTGTTGATCCCGTACCAACTTTTTTGGAACATGTTGCTGGAATGAAATATAAAATGAACTGTATTTTTCAATAAAACTAATAATTAATAAATATGATCAGTTGTCTTTGTACTGTTTTCAATCAAATGTGGGATTTTATTCATTGCTGCACTCTGTTTTTATACTTTGCACAGCATCCAACCTTATGGGACCAGGGTCATATTTAGCACTTCTGATCTTCAATAAAACCACATCAAAAGCATTTACAGATCTGCTCAGTAACAGGTGATGCAGTGGGTTAGCTGATTCTGGCTGGTCAGTGAGTCTGTATGAAATGGAACTCACTGTCAAACACTCTCAGTTGATGATGTTGATGGATGTATAGTGAGACATGATGACCCTGGTTCTGAAGCTGCTCGTTCTGCTGACTCTGTCTATCAGGACAGGTATGTTTATATTTATCATCATTTATCAGGTTTTTATAGAATTAACTGATTTCCTGTTAGAGTCTCAATTCTAGGATGGCTCTTTGTTGTTACATGTGTGTAAGAGGTTCAAATGTTGGGAAACGAGTTTTCATTTTTTGCTCTGTTCATAAATTAATAGAATAATTCATTAATTAATAGGATAAAGATGTGCAAATGATGACACACAGCATCCTAGACCGCACATTCTTCTGTGTTAAAGAGGAAGTTACTGTTGAGTAGGTGGTTTAAGCTGTTTCTGTTTTTCACAGCTTTTGTACTGTACATCGTCACGGTCCAATGAAAACCATGTATCTCCACATACATGTGTCTGTGTTTACTTGTATGCATCATTCAAACACAGCAGCTGCTGTTTACACTGTGTGACAATTTCACGATGACTGGACCAACAGAAATGGACCAGAACTGCTTGGAAAGACTTCTGGTTCCATTGACTTACATTAGAGTTAAACTAGGTTTTTGGCCTCTCCTGTAAAGTTACCTTTTTGGAGATTCCTTTGGGCACCAGTGATGTTTGCTTGTGCTATACACATTACTCTATTAGCAACTAATGGATTTAATTTCCTTTTGTTTTTTTCTTCATATGATTTCCAGATGGATATAACTCCTACAGAGTCGTAGACTGCATCACCAGTTCATCAGATCTGTCAGATCTGGAATACATCAGCACACATTACTTTAATAGAGATCCATATATACGGTTTAACAGCACCGAGGGGAAGTTTGTAGGGTACACTGAGTTTGGCGTGTTTAATGCCCGGCGCTGGAACCACGATCCTGCCCTCTTACAGCAGGAGAAGGCACAGCTGGATAGATACTGCAAACCCAACCTACAGTTATTCTACTCTCATGTTCTGAACAAAACAGGTAAGATCACATACAGAGCAGTACAGCAGCACTACACGGAGATGGAGGTCCTAAATGATTAAGTCCTGACTCAAACTAGGGCTGGGCGATATCACAATATACAGTATATCACTATTGTGATTAATTATTTCACAATGCATATGCTGTATATGGTCAGTACTTGTAGATACTGACCAACTGCATGTTCCATTATATAGATTTCTATAGGATTATTTTGAATTGGGGAAAAAGCAAACGCACTGGCCCTTCACCCAGCTACCATCCACTTTCTCTGCTGCCTACCAGCTCAGCTAAGCAGGCATGAGTGGTGCATGTGTGCTCCGGGATCCTGACTCAAGTGACCTGAACGAGACAGTCATCACTTGATATGCCTTTCCTAGTGTATATGAGCACAGTTTGTTGCAGTAGGGATATCAGGCATATCGGCATGCACATGATGGAACTTGTGCTGAGCCACCTGTTGTCCATGTTGCAACTGTTGCACAGCCTGTAGCCATCACTGAACCTCCAAGTCGATTTCCGTTTACGTGCTAACCCAGGCCCACGGCACCGTCCAGCGCAGTGGTCTCTCTTGCCTCAACGAAGGCTCTCCAACCCCTTTACTGCTTGCTGAGGTGCTTCCATGTTAAGGCCAATCATGGTTTTGCTTGTGCTTGCTTTGGTAGCTTCCCTCTCACTAGCAGAGGTATCATCCCTAGCCTGATGTGCCTACCATTCACATGGCCACTCCTCCAGGAGACTCCAAAATTAATGTATGCTGTTTGAATGTAATTATGATTATTGGCATATTGACCCATATACTAATATTGCTAATATAGGTTAGTTATGTAAATATTTGTATGCTAGTTTACTTGATTAATATTTAATTAGTGGTTAAGATGGTTGTTTTTAAATCATGTTATGTATTCACTAATGATATCTCACATTTGCAGTGAAGCCAAACGTCCGTCTCTGGTTAGAGGAGCATGGCAGTGAAGGTCATCCAGCCATGCTGACGTGCAGCGTGTATGGCTTCTACCCTCCAGCCATCGATGTGTACTGGCAGAAAGATGGTGTAAAGGTGACCTCAGGTGTGGTCACCACTGGGGTGATGCCTAATGGAGACTGGTACTACCAGATCCACTCCCACCTGGTGTACATGCCCAAATCTGGAGAGAAGGTCTCCTGTGTGGTGGAGCACGCCAGCTCTGAGGAACCCATGATCTACAACTGGAGTGAGAACAAACACACATCAACAAAGAACCAACAGAACTGAAAGTTAAATTATCATAAGGCTTTGAAAATATGATTATGATAATAATAAAATGAAGATGGAGTTATTCAATAGGACTCATCATAAATGAACTGGTGTTTATGTCCCACAGATCCTCCTCTTCATAAGTCTGAGAGGAACAAGATCATTATCGGAGCTTCAGGGCTGGTGTTGGGGATCATCCTGGCGATTGCTGGATTCATCTACTACAAGATGAAACCCTCAGGTCAGTGGAGATACCGGAGAGTTCAGCCGACACTGATCCAGCTGCCGTGTTGATGGATGACTGAAATAGTGGACATTTTGAATTTTGAGTTTCACTATCTGCCTAACATTGGAAGTTGACATCATGCTAACTCTGGGTTAGAGTCCATTGTTGTTCAGACGTCCTGTGCCCACTAGAAGCTCTCATGTAGTGAGCTCCAGTCTGAGATAGGGTCTGGTTTATGGTCAAAGGATGGAGCAACATCAGATTATAATGGGTTAATGAGAAAGAACTGCAATAAGTTGAAACCAGTTTCCAGTTATGGTTAGCCATAGCCATAAGCCTTGCATTGAGACTAGCTAGCTATGCACTATGTCCACCTATGGTGCTCCTCACTTAGCCAGCTGCTGCAGGCAACACCGAAAACCTATTGGTATTGCTGTTGCCTGGCAGCTGTCTGAGTGAGGTACTCAGATGTTAGGTAAGAGGACTGGGCAGCCATAGCTGCAGCACCAGGGGAGTATTTGGGTGCCTTGCTCAAGTGGACGTCAGCCGACTCCTCATGTAGACGGCTGATGTCCACTTGAGCAAGGCACCCAAACGCTCCCCAGGTGCTGCAGCTATGGCTGCCCAGTCCTCTTACCTAACATCTGAGTTTAATGTCAACCCAACACCGGCAGGTTTTGATGCAACCCGTGCATGGCTGACCCGTGCACGACCATGCTCAGAGAAGCCATATAAACACCGTAAGGACGGGACGGTGAACTCCACACACAGCCAGTCTGCCTAAACACTGTTTGTTCTCCCTCCTCTTTCTTTCTCTGTCCTCGTCTGTGCAGATAACTGATCAAGAGGCTTCTGAGCAAAACAGCTGGGATCAGCAGAGGGTCCTGATGTCCCCTGGTGCCTGCCAAGTCAGACTGAAAGTCAACGGTGGGGAAAAAGCTAGCTCCCTCGTCAGCCTCCGCAACTACATCTTCCCTTTCAAAGATTCCCTTGAGCTGTAAATAAACCTGCCACCCAAGTACAGAAGCACCTGGGCATAGATGAAGTGAAGTGTGGAGGTGGAAACTTGTTCCTCCCCTTATCTTACTGTATGCTACATGCTTTAGATGGAAACTCAGTTATAAGAGTCCGATGATGCTACGTATTATGCTGCGCTAGGCTAATCTGCATAGATGTTATTGGGTTATCAGTTTTTTGTGTTGACTTAACAAATGTGTGTAAGTCAGTGAAACTGAGTCAGTCGTGCTGTTATAATGAACTTATGTGGACTGTGTTAATTTGGTCAGTGTTTTCATGTTCAGTATTACTCAACATCATTCCCATTTGCACATCATCAGTTTGCATATCGCTTTACATTCTTTACTCCCCATCTTTGGGTTGTCTTTATATGGATTCATTAAATCAATACTCGGTCAGGTATCAACACAGCTGCATGGAACCGCTTGGCATATGAGTTTTAATGAATGCAACATTTCATTTTTTTGACTGGGTCTCTTTAGCAATGCTAACTCTTTACTCTGTATTGGTGTGTAGTGGGACAGTAAAGAGCAGAGAGGATGGATTAGCTGCCTACATTATTAACTTCTATGGTCAACATTAAACGTTTTTCCTACAGCTGATAAAAATGCATACATGTCATTTTTTGAGGCAAATAC
Source organism: Prochilodus magdalenae (assembly GCA_024036415.1). NCBI lineage: Eukaryota > Metazoa > Chordata > Actinopteri > Characiformes > Prochilodontidae > Prochilodus > Prochilodus magdalenae. The sequence goes on from JAMWET010004680.1 coordinate 22,472, forward strand.
ACTTTTTTCCCATGAACACATGAACTGCATTGCGTCCATTTTGTTTTTCAGTTTACTTGTGTATTATCTACATATGGCGTCCAGATTTTTATGTCATTGTAATACAACACTGCTACCTCTAAACGTTCCGGCTATGCCCCTCCAACTCAAGCTCATTCATAAATATTCTGTGTGTATACTTAACACATTTATTATGAATACATATATGGATACACACAGGGCTGCCCTCTGGAAGTCGACGATTCGATCGTCAGTCGGCGACCCTTTAAGTCCACTGAGACCCTTCAGCGCACACGTGACAATGTGCGCTGATGGGTCACCGCTGAAGGAAGCTGAAGCCGTGAAGCTGAGAAACACGGGGGGAACGATGTCTCAGAGGAAGTCTGGAGGAGCTTCTGAAGAAGAGAATCTGAACAAATTAAACCGAATTCTGCTCGTCATTCAGTCAGACATCCAACACTGCTCCAAACGAGGGAGCTGACTTTCGTTTAGACATAACGGCTGTTTGCGGGGAAGGAGAAACGGAGCAGAGACGTTTGTTTTATTATAATTATGTTATTTTAGAACCTAAATTACAGATATGTTTATTTATTCGTCTACAGCTGAGATTATCTTTATTTAAGGATAAGTACAGTCACTTAATACGCCTGCCGATAAACGAGAGATAATGATTTCAGAGCGGGTAATATAATAAACTGTTTCAGCTCTACCATTCTACTTTTCATCTAATAATAATTTAAATATGGACTAATCTGGTTTTATATAGCAGGTCATTATTTATGAGAGATGAAAGGCGAAGGGTCCTCCTACTGAAGAAGCTGTTAGAAGTGAGATTAAAAAGTCTATAAGCTATAAGCGCTAATGTTTAGCATGTATACGCGCTGCTGCCCGGCGCTGTATCCTGTAATTAAACCAGGCTCCAGTTCAGATCGATCATCATAAGCCCCGCCTCTTTTAGTTCAGAAATATGTTCCTGTGACTCTGCTGACTTTCTAAATGAGGAGGATCAGATCTGAACCGTGTGCAGACTGATTTACTGAGTACTAGATAATGTACATGGAGAAAAACATGAACGAATAGTCGAATCGTCGACCAGTACGGGCCAATCCGATTCCACTGACAAAATTCTGAGTCGGGTACAGGCCTAGATACACACACCCACTGCGTGTCTCCCAGTTCACTTCATTTTAAACACGGCCTACTTGGGCCTCTCTAAGTTCTTCAGCTCTCACTCGCTCCAGTGTGTGATGTAAGAGCCATGCGTCCTCTCCTCTCTCTGCGCTGTACGGACTCAGTTTATTAAGACACGATGCCCCGCCTCCTGATCCTGCACACCTGCTCGTGATCAGTGGGCACGTGCACACTTCTGGAGGGAAAGGCAGACTCCACCTCTCCCCGCCACAGTATATATATGAACCTGGAAATTAAAACATATGCATTATCAATATTTTCAGCAGGAATCTGGCAACCCACTCCATGCACACAGCATGTATTAAACATGCCCTCAGTCTTATTTATGGCAGGTTGTATAGTGTATATAGCAGTATTGATATACTCATATTAGTATACTTATAATGGAGAGTCCTCTAGGCGTGTATTAAGTATTAATGGTTTAGCTTTATTGCTGCTCTTGCATCGGTTTACTTGGTGAATGTGGTTTAGACTCAGCAGTTCTTAAAGTCTGAAGTTCCGAATTTTGGCTAGACTGAAAAACCATATCATGTCCCAATGCAGATGTTGAAATATTGGATCATAAGCTCACCAGAAAAAAAAAAAAGATTCCCTGTGACTGAACCTCCACCAGTACTAATAACAACTGGGACTGGATGTAGCCACATCAGTGTTCAGACTCTCTTCCCCCAAAACAATTGGTCAGTTGGTCCAGATGTGGTGGAGGCCTTCCCTGGCACAATTGCGAGGAGAATTCCCTGTAGACTGGGGTTTTATCCACTGCTGGTAGACCCGTATGACCGTACGCTTCCATACACCTGCAGATTCAGCTACTTCCTTCACACTATGGTCTTTGGCCACGCCCACATGCAGCCCCTCCTTTTAGCCAATCATTAACATCTGCTCTGGAGCCATTTTCCACACATGGTACGAGACATTCCCTGCACTGTAGCACCTCTTCCCAATCTATGGATCCCGTCACTCACACCCCACAGGTATTTATAGCCCCGTCATCCTCGTACAGCGCCATCTGCAGGAGCCTGAAAGTATTACCACTCACTTTTTGTCTGGTGAGCCTACATTAAAAATGAATGCATCTGAAGATAATCAGATTAATGAGACGTCTGAAGGTTAATCAGACATCTAGTTTAGGTCTTCTTATGTCAATAAAGGAACAGCAACACTACATTTTACTGTAATGCATCATATAGGGCCACACTACAGGCATGTGTATAATATTGCGGTGACATTCTGTCAATATAAGTGACTTCTGTTCTGGTGGCTGTTCTGAAAGACCAAATCTGCGCTAAGCTCTTACTACTTCTCTCTAACAGTAACAGAAAGCCGAACAGATCAGGTGTGTCCAGCCTCTAAATCAAGAAACGGTTGTGTTTTAAGAAAAACATCTGAAGGGGAACAAAGAAAGGGGAACTGTTATCTCTTTAGGACATTAAGTTGTGTTTCACCTTTGAAACTAGAACAAAAACTGCCTAGGTGACCTTTACACCGGCCGTTAATCGTGGTGGAGGGGCTGCACCGAAACCTGCTACAGCAAAGATTCTAGTCTCTGCTCACTGAAAGCCTCTCAGAAGTTTTCCTGATGTTCCCAATCTACAGAAATCCCTGCACACTGTATACAACTCAACCGGTCATGCACATTTCAGAACCACTAATTTAGGAAGTGTTATGTAAACGCTCAGATGCAGAGGTTAACCAGTAAAAGCCTTGCAGGTTTGGTCCTGTGCTCACTGTGGATCCATTTGGACTTTTCCATAAAAGTTTGCCTGGCTGTTCCTATATACCACACCATACCATATCAATATCACCATTTAAATAATATCATCCAGTAATATATGTCACCCAGCTGTGACCGAGCATCATTTAGCAATCCAGCTCCAGACTGCACCCCAAATCTGCTCACTATTAGCTCTATTAAATCTGCTCACTATTAGCTTTTAGTTTCTATTAATAGCAACAAATGTCTGCTTGGGGTGGAGATGCTAAATAGCCTCCTAGGTGTCTCGTAAGCATTTCAATGATGTGAGGTGTGTTCTGAATGTATCACTCACACATTGCCGCCACTCTTCACTGCCATTCCAAAAAATTGCACATTCAGAACACACCTGAAGAGTATCTGAGGTGTCTGAGCTGACACTTGTAAAAATCTGCGTAAGCAAAAATAAATTTTTGATAAAATTTTTGATTAAATTCATATACCTAAAAATTCTACCCTACATCCATCATGGCTTTTCTAATTTAGGAGGATCTCAGTATGTCAGTATTCTTATAGCAATGCTACAGCTCACTGTAATACATTTAATTCTGTCTATGACTTTCTGGTGTCATAAGAACACATTCTATTATAAATTCATGGTTAAAAATCTTATATCTAGTTTATATATCTACATTTTCTCATTTTTAGATTATTGTCAGTAATGTAATAGCAATGCTACATCTTACTGTAACACATTTAAAAAGGATCACCCAATAGAAAGGTGTAGAGTTCTTGTTTTGACTGTCTGGTATCATATATGCATCTTCTGTAATGACTACACTGTTAAATGAAAGTAGATGGCAGATTCTAAAAGACACCTGTCCACATGCTCAATCAATCACACTCCAACATCTCCAGCATGGCCAAGACCAACAAGCTGTCTAAGGACACCAGGGACTAAACTGTAGACCTGCACATGGCTGGGACAGGCTACAGGACAGTAGGCGAGCAGCTTGGTGAAAAGGGAACACCGGTTGGAGCAATTATTAGAAAATGGAGGAAACACATGATGACTGTCAGTCTTCCTCAGTCCGGGGCTCCATGCAAGATCTCACCTAGTGGGGTAAGGAGGATTCTGGGAAAGGTCAGGAATCAGCCCAGGACTACACGGGAGGACCATGTCCAGGCCCGCCTGAAGTTCGCCAATGACCATCTGGATGATCCAGAGGAGACATGGGAAAAGGTCATGTGGTCAGATGGGACCAAAACAGAGCTTTTTGGTACCAACTCCACTCGCCGTGTTTGGAGGAAGAAGAAGGATGAGTGCAACCCCAAGAGCACCGTCCCAACCGTGAAGCATGCGGGTGGAGACATCATACTTTGGGGGTGCCTGTCTCCAAAGGGTACAGGAAAACTGCACCGTATTAAAGGGAGGATGGATGGGGTCCAACAACCTCCCTCCCTCAGTAAGTGTTTTGAAGATGGGTCGTGGCTGGGTCTTCCAGCATGACAGTGATCCAAAACACACAGCCAGGGCGACTAAGGAGCGGCTTCGTAAGAAGCATTCGCACGTCCTGGGTGGCCTAGCCGGTCTCCAGACCTGAACCCAATAGAGGATCTTTGGAGGGAGCTGGAACTCAGTGTTGCCCTGCGACAGCCCTGAAACCTGAAAGATCTGGAGAAGAGCTGTATGGTGGAGGGGGCCAAAATCCAGCTGCAGGAAACGTCTGAGCTGTAATGGAAAACAAGGTTTCTGTACCAGATATCAGGTTCTGCTTTTCTATTGTATCAAATACAATAAAATTTTATGCAATAAAATGCAAATTGTAAACGTTTGACCTAATTCTAAGATATATGTACTAGATACAAGATAACTTTACTAGCCGAGATATCATGTTTTGCGATGTAATCGCTCTAACAGTTGAGATGTTTTGGCCACTCTAAAGGAACAAGCCATTTTGATCTGAGGAACAGGAAAGAGGAACTGTGTTGTTGTGTCTGTAGGAGGATACGTTTAGTTTCGCCTTTAAAAGTAGAACCAAGACCATGTGGTCTTTATACCGGCCGCTGATTGTGGTGGCAGGACTGAAATGAATCCTGCTGCAGAAGTGCTGAATTCGCTTCAAAGCTCTGCTCATCAAAAACCTTACAGATGTTTTCCTGATGTTCCTGATGTACAAAAAAAGATCCCTGCAAACTGTGAATGAGTCAGCTGGTCATGCACATTACTGAGAACTCCAAAAGTACCGTTCACCGCTCGTTGCTAGGGAACTTCATGCTTTTGTAGAACACTCTTTACTGAAAGTACATGTGGAACTATCTTTATTAATTTCTCCAGAATTCATATACACAGTTTAGCCAATTAGCTGACGCTCTTCTCCAGAGCGACTTGAAGGGTTAATCATATCACAGGTGACCCATGTAGTGTTAGGAGTCGTGCCCAAGGACTCTTATTGGTGCTGCACAGCGTAGTCACCCAGACCGGGATTCAAACCCTAGTGTCCCACATGTGGTGGTGGCTCTCTGGCGGGTAGCGGTGTTAGCCACTGAGCTACAACAACCACATTGGCCATTGAGAAGCCATGCGGGTTTGACCCTGTGATTTTGGTGAAGCTCCCAAGACCATATCAGGTTTACCTGACTGTTCCCAGTTAACCACACCAGCTCAGAAGTTCCTCACTGCGTATCTTATTAGCTGATCATTAAAAGAGAAGTTCTTGATAAGCTTACTGGACAAAACGGTCCTCTGTGATAGCGAGCACCAATAACAGCTGGGACTGGATTTGACATGGACTGGACAAGTTTTTGGATGTAGGCCAAATCAATGTTCAGACACACTTACATCAAAGAGATGCACCACTGGGTCAGATTTGTTTCTTTGTTTTGAGCTTGTTTTGACCTACAATCAGTGACTACATCTGAAGGTACGTACTTTAGTACTGGTACTCTCCATACTTAAGTACATCTGAAGGTACGTACTTTAGTACCGGTACTCTCCATACTTAAGTACATCTGAAGGTACGTACTTTAGTACTGGTACTTTCCATACTTAAGTACATCTGAAGGTACATACTTTATTACTGGTACTTTCCATACCTAAGTAGATCTGAAGGTACAGACTTCAGTACTGGTACTCTCCATACTTAAGTACATCTGAAGGTACGTACTTTAGTACTGGTACTCTCCATACTTCAGTACATCTGAAGCTACATACTTTAGTACTGGTACTCTCCATACTTCAGTACATCTGAAGGTACATACTTTAGTACTGTTACTCTAGTGGAGGTCTAAAGGGAGGAGCTGGCACTGACTCTGGAGGAGTATTTGACACTGAGGGATCTCTACTTTAACTCAGGTACATGGTTTGTACTTTCCGAGGATAGCAGACTCCATTCATTTGTAGCCTCCACAGCCAGGCTGCTGCTCTACTCAGTAACATATACACCACCAGACCCCATAACCCTACCTGTAAATCCCAAACAGACGCTGCAGGTAGGAACATGTTAGCATGTAGAAACCGTTAGCATTGAGGCCTATTCATACAGAGTACCCCAATCACACCAAGCCTGAGCAACCTGCACACTCTGAAAACTTTCCTGAACACACTGCAGCTAAGCAGTGCCCACACATGCACATGCAGTTCTACAGAAACGACAACAACATGCGGAGTTCCCCACCTCCTTCCACGGAACCTGCATTCGGATGACAGACTGGGTTTAAAACAGACAGCAGACCCAAAAAGTCCCTTCCCACTTCTTCTAAAGGATCATTTAGGACTTTTTGACTTCCGCTGTTAGGAAGCCAGTAGACACGCTTAGATGCCAAGCCCACAGACTTTCTCTTGTTCTCCAGCCGTTTCTTGGCACTGGTTCATCTTTCCAGAGGTTCCTGGATTTCATGCTTCCCTGAAGCTGTCAGTTTAACGAGTCGGTTCAGCGGCAGATATCAGGTTTCAATGTACTGTCAGTAATGTCAGTGGGGAACCTTCACTGGTTATGGAGGGCTAACCTCATTGACCAGTTGACCACTGCAGGTCAGTAAAGTGCTCTCGCATCTAAAACAACATGTTACTGTCCAGGATGACCATGTCTGTTAGACTGTGTGTATGGAATAATGTGGGAGCTGCTGAATAACTCACAGGACCCAGAATCTACCGTTTTCATCTCTAAGTGATTTACTGGTTATGGTACCAGATGCCTGCTGATGGAAGCCAATTTGTTGAATCTCCATCGCATTAGAAAATGTAAACACCTGTAACTGACTTCTAGACAGATAGGTAGAAGAAGTTCCCCACTGCGTATCTCATCAGCTGATCATTAAAAGAGAAGTTCTTGATAAGCCTACCCAACAAAACTGAGTCCCCTATGACTGAAACAGTGAGCACCAATAGCAGCTGGGACTGGATTTGACATGGACTGGACAAGTTTCTGGAAGTAGGCCACATCAATGTTCAGACACACTTACATCAAAGAGATGCACCGCTGGGCCGGATTTGGTGGATGCCAAATTTGTCAAATGTGTGAAGCAAGCCCACCAATCAGGGTACACTTTGTTTTGAGCTTGTTTTGACCTGAGCTTGGTTCTAGCTAACGGAACCTGTTCTCCTTCAGTGTTCTGTGCTGATGATGATGTGAATAGACGTCAGTGTCAGTCTAAGGAATGAGCTTCTATTAAAGACTGGTGGACTGAGAGACACTAGAGTCGCTTCACCTACACTGAGCTGATGAAAAGTCCTGTTCCATTGATAGACAGACAGACAGACAGACAGACAGACAGACAGACAGACAGACAGATAGATAGATAGACAGATAGATACCAAAACTTCCCAAACCTCCCTGTTGGGTGTGACTTGCATGTAGCACATGACCATCACGACCCCGAAGTGGAGACCAGCATGTGCTCTTTGACTGCCAGCTGCAGATGGCTGTGGGAACTCATGATCTCCTGATGTTGCAACAAATGCTTAGCTTATTGCACCACTCAGGTCCTGCTGCATTTCCAAAACTGTAAAAATCTGTAACATGACAGATTTAAACGTACACTGGTGAACCTTTTTTAGGACCCTGTCCTAAAAGGTCAAAGTGCACACTTGAGAGAGGAACACTCTCCCACAGAATCCCCTTTACTCAGCTGCATGAAACAGCTCCCTGGAGTTACAGCCCTTTAAACGTTTAAAAGGTGACATCATCTCGTACCACATGCCCCCACACCTATGTGCAGCCACTACTGGAGGCTGGAAAGACTGCAAAACTGTTAAAGCTGAAGGACACAGGAGCTCTAACAGAGTGGGTATCCTGACCAATCAGACCACACTGGGCTCATTGGGAGGCGGGGCTTAAAGACACAGGAGTTCTAACAGAGCATTTCAGACCAATTCGAACGGAGTGGGTAAGCTGACCAATCGTGCACACCGGGCTCATTAGGAGGCGGGGCTTAAAGACACAGGAGCTTTAACAGCGTAAGGGCGTTGCCTGTACATACTGGTAGCATAGCTCTTTCACCCTGTCACCATTTCTTTAAACTGGACTTTGCACAGCTGTTTCTCGCTCATCTGACTCAGCTGTTACATGCTTCATGCTTACAGACTGAATAGTTTGAAATACATTGTTGTCCTGTATAATGGCTTGCTGGATGTTAATTCTACATAAAGCAACCCTGGGCTTATGTTTCTGCAAAGTGGCTTACAAATATTGATAGTGACAGTTTACTATTGATTTTAATAAACCAAATTTTCTCACTATATATACACACGACAGACTTTTACTTATTTTACTAACTTATTTTAATAAACAGGCTTGAAATGATCATTATAAGCATTATCAGCCTGTACAGTGAGAAAAAAATAATAATGGCTCACTAAACTAATTTACAGGTAGTATTGTCCAAGCTTTTTAGAATATTTAGTCTGACTTTCAGCTTGTTCCTAAGATACGAACGATACGATACGATACTCCTTCATTGCAAATTTCCCCACTGTGGGATTAATAAAGGATTATCTTAGCTTGCTTGGGCTTGGTCTGTGATTCTGTCCCTGTCCACTACACTGTGTAATAAAACCGAACTGCTAGTTTGTTCTGCTGCACAATCCAGTCCCATCTATCTATGAATGATGGAGTTTCTTTAGTTCATAGTTCAAATCAGAAAATCTACAGTCAAGAGTAGAAGAGAGAGTCCATTAGAAGACTGAATCTGACCACAAGCAGGGGACAATTCAAAAGCAGTGTGCAGATTCTATGGAGTACGTGCACATCGAGCAGAGCTCGTTTAACAGGCCACATGATACACACTAAACAAACACAGCAGTGTTCTCAGCAGGGAAGCTTACAGGCACTGGATTCACGTTACCAACCAAAACCAGACCAGACGGAGAAGTAAGCAGGAGGTAGTGGTTTGTATTGCAAAGTCTTGACTTTCACTTTCATTCACTCGTTTATTTTTCCCTTGGTTTTTTGTTGGCCAGTATTTGTATAACCTTCTTTAGGGTTGAACACAATTCCCAGAGAACTAAAAAGGTTGTTTATGAAATGCAAAATCAGTGTTATATATATGTAAACTAATATATATATATATATATATAATGCATTCTATATATATATATATATATATATATATATATATATATATATATATATATATATAGATATAATAGAATGCATTATATATATATATATATATATATATATATATATATATATATATATATATATATATATATATATATATAGAATGCATTATATATATTTATACTCATCATCAAATGAACAGCTGCTCCCAGAAGGAGGTGTGGGATTGGGAATGCTGTTGGAAAGGAAGATAAAGGTGACCAGGATCAATAACTGATGATAAATTTAGACTGATATGATCAATATTTATTGAGCTACACATACAGAAGTCTGTCTCTCAGTATGGAGTCGTTCCTATAGGGTTACAATAAACTATGGCTTCTCGGTTCTCCACAGTCTTCTTTGCAGCCAACGCCAAACACTTCCCTCTTCCTCCTGCTTCTTCCACAAAGGCTTTTTGACTTCTGCTGATGTGAAACCCTGCCCACAAAGCTGTGGTAACTGGTTACTACTGGAATGGTTGTTTGTCTCCAGCTTTCTCTTGGCAGTCTGCCACCGACTGAATAAACCAGGACTATGCTTCCTGGATGTCGTTACAGAGATGACAGTAATCAGTGATTACAGGACATTCCAGAATCAGAGTGATTACCAGCAAGACCACACTCCAGGCCCAACTCGTCATCTTATGGGTAAATAAGAAGCTGACTCAAAAATATGTCACATGATTTGTGACGAATTATTTGACTGACAGTCCATTTCAGATGAGCTTTGAGATCAGCACCATCCGGAGCTTTCCTGGATGCTGTTGAATTATGACTTTGGAGTTGTAGATGCAGCAACAGACGGTGCTTAGTGTCAATAGAGATCATACTGGTCACAGAAGCATGCTGGGTTTAATGCAGTGCTGCCTGAGCGAGTCCCCGAACCGTGTAATCCCCCCCACCAGCACCAGTAACAGCTCTGATTGGATTTGGCATAGACTGCACAAGTTTCTGGATGGAGGCCACATCAGTGTTCAGACACTCTTACATCAAAGGATTGGTCAGTTGGTTCAGATTTGGTGGATGCCTTCCCTGGCACAATTCCGAGGAGAATTCCCTGTAGACTGGGATTTTAGCCACTGCTGGTAGACCCGTATGACCGTACGCTTCACCATACACCTGCAGTTTCAGCTACTTCCTTCACACTATGCTCTTTGGCCACGCCCACATGCAGTCACTCCTTTTAGTCAATCATTAACATCTGCTCTGGAGCCATTTTCCACACATGGAACGAGACACTCCCTGCACTGTAGCACCTCTTCTCCATCTATGGATCCCGTCACTCACACCCCGCAGGAATTTATGGCCCCATCATTTTCATGCAGCGCCATCTGCAGGAGCCTGAAGTTACTACCATGTTAAACGGCAAGGTGACTCATTTTCTGTCTGGGGGCTTATTACGCACTGTATAGGGTGAGATACCTACAGTCCTTTCCTGAATGCCCCTTTAAATGCAAGTATAATTGCACTACCAGTTTAAAATACTTTTTAAACATTTCACAATGCTTTTAGTCTTGCCCCAACAATTGTGGAGAATGTTGCAGGCATAAGTTTCAGAAATAAACTGAACACAGTTAGGCTGAAAATGTAAAACGGTCAGTGTGGATTTAAAAGTCACTGCTTACTTTTATATTTCATTATTTTTGGAACTGGGTCTGTTAAGTTTTAGGATAGGCTTCTTAACACTCACAGCACAGGGAGGTCAACCAACTTTCATGCAGTACATTTCCTAATATGTATACAGGACTGCCACCTGGTGGTTGGCAAACATACCAAACCACATTATAGACTATAAGAACATGTGCACCCAGTAGGACGTGTGGGATTGGGAATGCTGTTGGGAAGAAAGATAAAGGTGACCAGGATCAATACCTGATGATAAATTTAGACTGATATGATCAATATTTATTGAGCTACACATACAGAAGTCTGTCTCTCAGTATGGTGTTGGGCCGCCGTGTTTGCTAACCCAACACGCCAGACGTCTCGGTATGGAGCTGTGGAGGTTCCTAATGGTGTCCTGTGATAATCCATCCCATGCAGCTTGAACATCCTCACACAGTTGCTCCAGATGGTGCGGTAGGGGTGGAGGTGGAGTGGCACTGTATTGAGAGCTATTTAGAAAACATATTTGATGTTAATGAATTATATTTAAGACCACATGCACTTAACAGGTACACGGGTCTGTCTCTGCAGCAGCTGCTGAAACATGGAGTAAATGAGTGGAACTGAGTGACATCTAGTGGTCATGACTGTGTATTACACTTTAGAGTTACGGTGAAGAACAAAACTTAAATTGGAGAAGAGGAAGAGTTGCTGGCTTGTTGTGAGGGTTTGACTGAGCAATAGTGCAGTCAGGTGTTTATGTTGAAACACTGCTGTAAGGATTTGATTGAGGATTAGTGAGGTCAGGTACTGATGTTGGAACATTGCTGTGAGGATTTGATTGAGCATTAGTGAGGTCAGGTACTGATGCTTGATCAGTTGTAGACCGAGCAAACTGTTCCCAAACTGTTGGGTGGAGCTCCATCACGCCAGAATTTAGTTTCATTGCTCCACAGTCCAGTTCAGGGGGCTTTATACTCATTGAGCCCACTCTTGGCATAGGACATGGTGAACTTATGGTCAAGTGTGACTACCCTGGAATGTCCCGTTGTGTTGGTCAGTGCTTTTCTTCAGTGGGTGACCTTAAAACAGCCTAGAAGAGCAGATATCTTTCCTCATAGATCCAACTGGATTGTTGACTTTTAGAATTAGAATTAATTCTATGTTTTTTTTTACGAGCAACAACACTTACAGCCACCAGCTCATTCCACCACGGTTTACCTAGGGGGCGCTATTGTGGATCCTTACTGATAACTGCTTTTAGCCTCAAACATACTTCCTCTCAGTGTGAAGAGCCAAACAAAAAAATGAGTCCCCTTGTGTGTGTAAGGTGGTAGTACCTTCAGGCTCCTGCAGATGGTGCTGCACAAGGATGATGGGGGTATGAATCTCTGTGGGGTGTGAGTGACGGGATCCATAGATTGGGAAGAGGTGCTACAGTGCAGGGAGTGTCTCGTTCCATGTGTGGGAAACGCTCCAGAGCAGATGTTAATGATTGGCTAGAAGGAGTGGCTGCATGTGGGCGTGGCCAAAGACCATAGTGTGAAGGAAGTAGCTGAATCTGAGTACGGTCATACGGGTCTACCAGCAGTGGATAAAATCCCAGTCTACAGGGAATTCTACTCAGAATTGTGCCAGGGAAGGCATTACCAAATCTGGACCAACTGACCAATCCATTGATGGAAGAGTGTCTGAACATAGATCCAGAAACTTGACCAGTCCATGCTCAATCCAGACACAGCTGTTACTTGAGTTGAAAAGCCTCCCTCAGCCATCAGATTTTTTAAATCCAGCAGAGGAGTACATGAATTAAACGTCAAGGCTCCCGAGAAGCCAAAGGCTAACCCTACCCGGATACTGCTGTGTCAGTGAAGCAATAATCTCATTGGACGGTTTACCTGAGACACTCCAGGTGAAGCGAGAGAACCACAGAGGCTGTGTTCAGTCTGCACTCACTCATGTAGGAGGTGACTTCCTCTACGCTGATCAGAATGAAGCTGTGTTTGATTCTCCTCTCTGCAGCTCTCCTCCACACAGAGGCTCACAGTAAGTGTTTACTGAGTACCTTACTGAAGTGTTTAGAGAACTGAACGAGGGTGGACTGTAACTGCCTTACTGAGCAGCTGGAGACACCTGGAAACTAAACCAGAACAGTACATGGTATAGAGGCTTTACTACATAACACTAAAATACCACACTTCATTAATATTAATCAGCCTCATTAATTAATCACCTGTATAATTTTAAAATACCCAGCTCATACAGCACCAGGTTAGACACAGCTCCTTATACCAGGTTCTCCTTATGTTCATCGTAATGCTTTACTGTAGACATCAAATTATAAAACAGCCCTCATGGAATCATACAGTCCACCTTAAAGCCCCCCAGAGTGGACCTTTACAGGAGGATCTGAACCTGCAGTGGAGCTGAGAGAACAGGGTGTAGTTCTAATCAGTTTGGAGCGATTCTATTGGTCGGTTCATGATGAATATTCAGTAGAACAGAGCTGGTGTTTGTGTTAGTGTTGTTGTAAAGGTGGAGTGTTGACGTAGTAGCATCCAGCATCGAGGTTACCTACTGAATCCCCCTTCCTTTCTCCTTACAAGCGTGTAGTACAACCGACAGGCGCTGTCAGGTTACTGTTGTCCCCATGTTCTAGCTAAAGCTACCAAATAACAGAATGCAGTTATGCATCTTGGGTTGTCTGTTCTGGGCAACTGTAGAAACATGGTGGTGGCAGCGTCTGATGGATGACGAGCCACTCCAGTGTAGATATGAAGGCTCATTCTAAGATAACGAGAACACAGCGCTGTGTAGTTACAGGTAATTATATACTAATGAGGACATATATACATATATAACTGTGACTGACTGACTGACTGACTGACTGACTGACAGACAGACAGACAGACTGATTGACAGACAGACAGACAGACAGACAGACAGACAGACAGACAGACAGACAGACAGACAGACAGACAGACAGACAGACAGACAGACAGACTGATTGATTGATTGATTGATTGATTGATTGATTGATTGACAGACAGACAGACAGAGTGACTAAGTGATTGGTTGACAGACAGAAAGATTGACAGACAGACAGATTGATTTATTGATTGATGGAAAGAAAGACTGATAGATGGACAGACAGGACAGACAGACAGATAGACTGATTGATTGATTTGATTGATTGACAGACAGGACAGACTGACTGGTTGATTGGTTGACAGACAGACACAGACAGACAGACAGATTGATTGATTGATTGATTGATTTGATTGATTGATTGACAGGACAGACAGACAGACAGACGAGACAGAACTGATTGGACAGGACAGACAGACAGACAGACAGTGACAGACAGACTGATTGATTGATTGATGATTGATGATTGATTGACGGACAGACAGAGACAGACAGATTGATTGATGGACAGGCAGACTGATTGATGGACAGACAGACTGATTGATGGACAGACAGACTGATTGATTGATTGATTGATAGACAGATAGATAGATTGATAGAAAGACAGAAAGACGGACGGACGGACAGACAGACAGTTAGATAAGGGTGATGTTCAGGGGCAGTTTGGGTCAAAAACGTGTTAAGAATGGTAGAACAGTAGAGCGTGTTAGGTAGAACGTAGAGCGTGTTAAGTAGAAGGGAACGGAGGAAACAGAGATGATGGGATGTTTTGCCGGTACATAGAGAGTTAAACTAACAGAGCAGTGTGTGTGAATGAATGCAATGAAACATGCTGCTCTTCAGTTTCACACTCAGCCTCAGCACAGGGTCGTTGGACTGTTCCCTGTGCTCTGAAATACGATCACGGGAGGTCATGTATGGAGATAATGGAGAAGAACTGTACCACATTGACTTCAGCAAGAACAGAGGAGTGATGACGCTGCCGAAGTTCTCCGAGCCCATTTCCTATCCAATCGCCTATGAGCAAAGCATGGCCAGAATGGAGATCTGCAAAAACAGCTTGAAGATTTGGAAGAAAGGTTACAGTAAGCCTGAGCCACTGGGTAAGACACCACCATCACCACATCACACCTGTGGGCTTATATGTATATAAAAGTATTATAAATGATATAAGATTATATATTAAATAAACCCTGAAGGAGAAAACTTGATAGATGTACCATCAGTCAGTTTATTTATTATGTGTCGTGTGATCTGCAAAGTGGACCCCTTACAATTTTAGTCTTTAATCTTGAGTGGTCTCTCTCGAGTGGGCGTGGAGTTCATGCCAGCTCAAGGGCTGAGAGACATACGGTACCAAATGTACATATCTCAACTATCCACTACTCTCTCCAATAAATATGTTCATACAGATATTAAAGTAGAAGCATAAGCAACATAGAATCACCTTCACTGGTGACCTCTGACCCCTCACATAGTATTTCTGAGACAAGAGGTTTAATTAATTAATAAGTATTAACTTGAACGTCCACAGACGCCCCACAGAGCCTGATCTACTCCGAGGACGATGTGGAGCTGGGCACAGACAACACTCTAGTCTGTTATGTCACTGGGTTCTACCCACCACATTGGAAGTGTCATGGGACCAGGAACAACGTAGACGTGACGGGTGACGCGACTCTCAGCAGGATATTACCCAACTAATACTGGAAGCTTCAACGTGAATCTCCCCACTGAGCTTCACTCCAGAGCCGGGTGACATCTACACCTGCACCGTGGGGCCCCCAGCCTTGGGACAGACCTTTGAACAACACATGGGGTGAGATTAATACTGGCTGTAAGAGTTATGGGTGAATTAACTCTTAGTATAAATTTCTGTTAATTTAATGTGTAAAACATTATTATTATTATTATTATTATTATTATTATTATGCTACTAGCAAGAAATTTTGTTTACTACATTTCGTGAGTTATATTCAAATGGCTTTTTAGGGCTTATTAAGTTGGTACTGACTGAGAGACAAAATATATATATAAATAAACCATCTAAGTGACCAAAATAAAAAATAATTATAATTATAATAATTATAATTAAATTATATAAATATCTATAAAAAAATTAAAATAACATAAAATTAAATAAAATTATGTTATTTTAATTTTTTTATAGGATATTTATATAATTAATTATAATTATTATAATTATTAATTATTTTTTATTTTGGTCACTTAGATGGTTTATTTATATATATATTTGTCTCTCAGTCAGTACCAAATTAATAAGCCCTAAAAAGCCATTGAATATAACTCACGAAATGTAGTAACAAAATTCTTGCTAGTAGCACCCACCCCACCCCCAAATAATAATAATAATAATAATAATAATAATAATACTATGTTTTTACACATTAATTAACAGAAATTATACTAAGAGTAATTCACCCCATAACTCTTACAGCAGGTATTAAATCTCACCCCATGTGTTGTTCAAAGGTCTGGTCAAAGGCTGGGTGCCCCACGGTGCAGGGTGTAGATGTCACCGGCTCTGGAGAGTGAAGCTTCAGGTGGGAGATCCACGTTGAAAGCTTCCAGTATTAGTTGGGGTAATATCTGCTGAGAGTCGCGGTTCACCCGTCACGTCTACGTTGGTTCCTGGTCCATGGACACTTCCACATGTGGTGGGTAGAACCCAGTGACATAACAGACTAGAGTGTTGTCTGTGCCCAGCTCCACATCGTCCTCGGAGTAGATCAGGCTCTGTGGGGCGTCTGTGGACGTTCAGTTAATACTTATTATTAATTAACCTCTTGTCTCAGAAATACTATGTGAGGGGTCAGAGGTCACCAGTGAAGGTGATTCTATGTTGCTATGCTTCTACTTTAATATCTGTATGAACATATTTATTGGAGAGAGTAGTGGATAGTTGAGATATGTACATTTGGTACCGTATGTCTCTCAGCCCTTGAGCTGGCATGAACTCCACGCCCACTCGAGAGAGACCACTCAAGATTAAAGACTAAAATTGTAAGGGGTCCACTTTGCAGATCACACGACACATAATAAATAAACTGACTGATGGTACATCTATCAGTTTCTCCTTCAGGGTTTATTTAATATATAATCTTATATCATTTATATACGTTTATATACATATAAGCCCACAGGTGTGATGTGGTGATGGTGGTGTCTTACCCAGTGGCTCAGGCTTACTGTAACCTTTCTTCCAAATCTTCAAGCTGTTTTTGCAGATCTCCATCTGGGCCATGGCTTTGCTCATAGGCGATTGGATAGGAAAATGGGCTCGGAGAACTTCGGCCAGGCGTCATCACTCCTCTGTTCTTGCTGAAGTCAATGTGGTACAGTTCTTCTCCATTATCTCCATACATGACCTCCCGATACGTATCAGAGCACAGGAACAGTCCAACGACCCTGTGCTGAGCTGAGTGTGAAACTGAAGAGCAGCATGTCATTGCATTCATTCACACACACTGCTCTGTTAGTTTAACTCTCTATGTACCGGCAAAACATCCCATCATCTCTGTTCCTCCGTTCCCTTCTACTTAACACGCTCTACGTTCTACCTAACACGCTCTACTGTTCTACCATTCTTAACACGTTTTTGACCCAAACTGCCCCTGAACATCACCCTTATCTAACTGTCTGTCTGTCCGTCCGTCCGTCTTTCTGTCTTTCTATCAATCTATCTATCTGTCTATCAATCAATCAATCAATCAGTCTGTCTGTCCATCAATCAGTCTGTCTGTCCATCAATCAGTCTGCCTGTCCATCAATCAATCTGTCTGTCTCTGTCTGTCCGTCAATCAATCAATCAATCAATCAATCAATCAATCAGTCTGTCTGTCTGTCTGTCTGTCTGTCTGTCTGTCAATCAGTCTGTCTGTCTGTCTGTCTGTCTGTCTGTCAATCAATCAATCAATCAATCAATCAATCAATCAATCTGTCTGTCTGTCTGTCTGTCTGTCAACCAATCAACCAGTCAGTCTGTCTGTCTGTCAATCAATCAATCAATCAATCAGTCTATCTGTCTGTCTGTCTGTCTGTCCATCAATCAGTCTGTCTGTCCATCAATCAATCAATCAATCTGTCTGTCTGTCAATCTGTCTGTCTGTCAACCAATCAATTAGTCAATCTGTCTGTCTGTCTGTCAATCAATCAATCAATCAATCAATCAATCAATCAATCAGTCTGTCTGTCTGTCTGTCTGTCTGTCTGTCTGTCTGTCTGTCTGTCTGTCTGTCTGTCTGTCTGTCTGTCTGTCTGTCTGTCTGTCAATCAGTCTGTCTGTCTGTCTGTCAGTCAGTCAGTCAGTCAGTCAGTCAGTCACAGTTATATATGTATATATGTCCTCATTAGTATATAATTACCTGTAACTACACAGCGCTGTGTTCTCGTTATCTTAGAATGAGCCTTCATATCTACACTGGAGTGGCTCGTCATCCATCAGACGCTGCCACCACCATGTTTCTACAGTTGCCCAGAACAGACAACCCAAGATGCATAACTGCATTCTGTTATTTGGTAGCTTTAGCTAGAACATGGGGACAACAGTAACCTGACAGCGCCTGTCGGTTGTACTTACATCAGCTTTGTAAGGAGAAAGGAAGGGGGATTCAGTAGGTAACCTCGATGCTGGATGCTACTACGTCAACACTCCACCTTTACAACAACACTAACACAAACACCAGCTCTGTTCTACTGAATATTCATCATGAACCGACCAATAGAATCGCTCCAAACTGATTAGAACTACACCCTGTTCTCTCAGCTCCACTGCAGGTTCAGATCCTCCTGTAAAGGTCCACTCTGGGGGGCTTTAAGGTGGACTGTATGATTCCATGAGGGCTGTTTTATAATTTGATGTCTACAGTAAAGCATTACGATGAACATAAGGAGAACCTGGTATAAGGAGCTGTGTCTAACCTGGTGCTGTATGAGCTGGGTATTTTAAAATTATACAGGTGATTAATTAATGAGGCTGATTAATATTAATGAAGTGTGGTATTTTAGTGTTATGTAGTAAAGCCTCTATACCATGTACTGTTCTGGTTTAGTTCCAGGTGTCTCCAGCTTGCCTCAGTAAGGCAGTTACAGTCCAACCCTCGTTCAGTTCTCTAAACACTTCAGTAAGGTACTCAGTAAACACTTACTGTGAGCCTCTGTGTGTTAGAGGAGAGCTGCAGAGAGGAGAATCAACACAGCTTCATTCTGATCAGCGTAGAGGAAGTCAAACTCCTACATGAGTGAGTGCAGGACTGAACACAGCCTCTTGTGGTTCTCTCGCTTTCACCTGGAGTGTCTCAGGTAAACCGTCCAATGAGATTATTGCTTCACTGACACAGCATGTATATCCGGGTAGGGTTAGCCTTTGGCTTCTCGGGAGCCTTGACGTTAATTCATGTACTCCTCTGCTGGATTTAAAAAATCTGATGGCTGAGGGAGGCTTTTCAACTCAAGTAACAGCTGTGTCTGGATTGAGCATGGACTGGTCAAGTTTCTGGATCTATGTTCAGACACTCTTCCATCAATGGATTGGTCAGTTGTCTCAGATTTTGGTTAATGCCTTCCCTGCACAAATTCTGAGTAGAATTCCCCCCCCTGTAGACTGGGATTTTATTCCACTGCTGGTAGACCCGTATGACCGTACTCAGATTCAGCTACTTCCTTCACACACTATTGGGGGTCCGTCTTTGGCCACGCCCACATGCAGCCACTCCTTCTAGCCAATCATTAAACATCTGCTCTGGAGCGTTTCCACACATGGAAACGAGACACTCCCTGCACTGTGAGCACCTCTTCCCAATCTAGGGATCCCGTCACTCACACCCCACAGAGATTCATAGCCCCATCATCCTTGTGCAGCACCATCTGCAGGAGCCTGAAGGTACTACCACCTTACACACACAAGGGGACTCATTTTTTTGTTTGGCTCTTCACACTGAGAGGAAGTATGTTTGAGGCTAAAAGCAGTTATCAGTAAGGATCCACAATAGCGCCCCCTAGGTAAACCGTGGTGGAATGAGCTGGTGGCTGTAAGTGTTGTTGCTCGTAAAAAAAAACATAGAATTAATTCTAATTCTAAAAGTCAACAATCCAGTTGGATCTATGAGGAAAGATATCTGCTCGTTTCTAGGTTTGGTTTTAAGGTCACCCACTGAGAAAAGCCACTGACCAACACAACGGGACATTCCAGGGTAGTCACACTTGACCATAAGTTCACCATGTCCTATGCCAAGAGTGGGCTCAATGAGTATAAAGCCCCCTGAACTGGACTGTGGAGCAATGAAACTAAATTCTGGCGTGATGGAGCTCCACCCAACAGTTTGGGAACAGTTTGCTCGGTCTACAACTGATCAAGCATCAGTACCTGACCTCACTAATGCTCAATCAAATCCTCACAGCAATGTTCCAACATCAGTACCTGACCTCACTAATCCTCAATCAAATCCTTACAGCAGTGTTTCAACATAAACACCTGACTGCACTATTGCTCAGTCAAACCCTCACAACAAGCCAGCAACTCTTCCTCTTCTCCAATTTAAGTTTTGTTCTTCACCGTAACTCTAAAGTGTAATACACAGTCATGACCACTAGATGTCACTCAGTTCCACTCATTTACTCCATGTTTCAGCAGCTGCTGCAGAGACAGACCCGTGTACCTGTTAAGTGCATGTGGTCTTAAATATAATTCATTAACATCAAATATGTTTTCTAAATAGCTCTCAATACAGTGCCACTCCACCTCCACCCCTACCGCACCATCTGGAGCAAACTGTGTGAGGATGTTCAAGCTGCATGGGATGGATTATCACAGGACACCATTAGGAACCTCCACAGCTCCATACCGAGACGTCTGGCGTGTTGGGTTAGCAAACACGGCGGCCCAACACCATACTGAGAGACAGACTTCTGTATGTGTAGCTCAATAAATATTGATCATATCAGTCTAAATTTATCATCAGGTATTGATCCTGGTCACCTTTATCTTTCTTCCCAACAGCATTCCCAATCCCACACGTCCTACTGGGTGCACATGTTCTTATAGTCTATAATGTGGTTTGGTATGTTTGCCAACCACCAGGTGGCAGTCCTGTATACATATTAGGAAATGTACTGCATGAAAGTTGGTTGACCTCCCTGTGCTGTGAGTGTTAAGAAGCCTATCCTAAAACTTAACAGACCCAGTTCCAAAAATAATGAAATATAAAAGTAAGCAGTGACTTTTAAATCCACACTGACCGTTTTACATTTTCAGCCTAACTGTGTTCAGTTTATTTCTGAAACTTATGCCTGCAACATTCTCCACAATTGTTGGGGCAAGACTAAAAGCATTGTGAAATGTTTAAAAAGTATTTTAAACTGGTAGTGCAATTATACTTGCATTTAAAGGGGCATTCAGGAAAGGACTGTAGGTATCTCACCCTATACAGTGCGTAATAAGCCCCCAGACAGAAAATGAGTCACCTTGCCGTTTAACATGGTAGTAACTTCAGGCTCCTGCAGATGGCGCTGCATGAAAATGATGGGGCCATAAATTCCTGCGGGGTGTGAGTGACGGGATCCATAGATGGAGAAGAGGTGCTACAGTGCAGGGAGTGTCTCGTTCCATGTGTGGAAAATGGCTCCAGAGCAGATGTTAATGATTGACTAAAAGGAGTGTCTTATTGTGACTGCATGTGGGCGTGGCCAAAAGAGCATAGTGTGAAGGAAGTAGCTGAATCTGCCGGTGTATGGAAGCGTACGGTCATACGGGTCTACCAGCAGTGCTAAAATCCCGGTCTACAGGGAATTCTCCTCTGAACTGTGCCAGTGAAGGCATCCACCAAATCTCAACCAACTGACCAATCCTTTTATGCGAGAATGTCTGAACACTGATGTGGTCTACATCCAGAAACTTGTGCAGTCTATGCCAAATCCAATCAGAGCTGTTACTGGTGCTGGTGGGGGGGATTACACGGTTCGGGGACTCGCTCAGGCAGCACTGCATTAAACCCAGCATGCTTCTGTGACCAGTATGATCTCTATTGACACTAAGCACCGTCTGTTGCTGCATCTACAAACTCCAAAGTCATAAATTCAACAGCATCCAGGAAAGTCCGGATGGTGCTGATCTCAAAAGCTCATCTGAAATGGACTGTCAGTCAAATAATTCGTCACAAATCATGTGACATATTTTTGAGTCAGCCTTCTTATTTACCCATAAGATGACGAGAGTTGGCCTGGAGTGTGGTCTGCTGGTAATCACTCTGATTCTGGAATGTCCTGTAATCACTGATTACTGTCATCTCTGTAACGACATCCAGGAAGCATAGTCCTGGTTTATTCAGTCGGTGGCAGACTGCCAAGAGAAAGCTGGAGACAAACAACCATTCCAGTAGTAACCAGTTACCACAGCTTTGTGGGCAGGGTTTCACATCAGCAGAAGTCAAAAAGCCTTTGTGGAAGAAGCAGGAGGAAGAGGAAGTGGTTTGGCGTTGGCTGCAAAGAAGACTGTGGAGAACCGATGAAGCAGCCATTAGGTTTATGTTGAACCCTAATAGGAAACGACTCCATACTAGAGAGACAGACTTCTGTATTGTGTAGCTCAATAAAATATTGATTCATATCCAGTTCTAAATTTATAATCAGTTTATTGGATCCTGGTCAACCTTTATCTTCCTTTCCAACAGCATTCCCAATCCCACACCTCCTTTCTGGGAGCAGCTGAGCAGCTGTTCATTGTGATGATGGAGTATAAAATATATATAATGCAGTCATATATATATATATATCTATATATATATATTATATATATATATATAATATATATTAGATATATATATATAATGAATTCTATATATATATATATATATATAATATATATTTATATATACTATATTATATATAATATATAGAATGGCATTATATTATATATATATAATATATTAGTTTACATATATATATAACACTGATTTTTGCATTTCAGAAAACAGAACCTTTTTAGTTCTCTGGGAAGTGTGTTCAAAAAAAAAAAAAGGGAAACCCTAAAGAATATACAAATATGGGCCAACAAAAAACCAAGGGAAAAATTAAACGGAGTGAATGACAAGTGAAAGTCAAGGACTTTTTGTTGCAATACAAAACACTACTTCATGCCCTTACTTCTCCGTATCCTGGTCTGGTTTTGGTTGGTAACGTGAAGTCCTAGTGCCTGTAAGATTCCCTGCCTCGAGACACTGCTGTCGTTTGTTTAGTGTGTATCATGTGGCCCTGTTGAAACGAGCCTATGCTCGATGTGCACGTACTCCATAGAATCTGCACACTGAGATTTGAATTGTCCCTGCTTGTGCGTCCAGATTCACGTCTTCTATGGACTTCTCTCTTCTACTCTTGACTGTAGATTTTCTGATTTGAACTAGAAACTAAAGAAAACTCCATCCATTCATAGATAGATGGGACTGTGTGATTGTGCAGCAGGAACAAAACTAGCAGTTCGGTTTTATTACACAGTGAGTGGACAGGGGGACAGACTTCACAGGACCAAGGCCCAAGCAATCTAAGATAATCCTTTAGTAATCCCACAGTGGGGAAAATTTGCAATGAAGGGAGTATCGTCGATCGGATCGTTCGTATCTTAGGAAAACACAGCTGAATGAAAGTCAGACTAAATATTCTCAAAAAGCGTTGGACAATACTACCTGTAAATTAGTTTAGTGAGCGCATTATTATTTTTTTCTCACTGTTGACAGGCGGATTAATGCTTATAAAGATCATTTCAAAGCGTGTTTATTAAAACTAAGTAGGAAAATAAGTAAAAGGTCTGTCGTGTGTATATATAGTGAGAGAAATTTGGTTTATTAAAAATCAATAGTAAAACGTGGCACTATCAATATTTTGTAAGCCTCTTTGCAGAAAAGAAACATAAGCCCAGGTTGCTTTATGTAGGTAATTAACATCCAGGCAAGCCATTATACAGGGAAACAATGGATTTCAAAAAACTATTCAGGTCTGTAAGCATGAAGCAGGTAAAACAGCTGAGTCAGATGAGCGAGAAACAGCTGTGCAAAGTCCAGTTTAAAGAAATGGTGACAGGGTGAAAAGGAGCTATGCTTCCCACGTATGTAAAGGCAACGCCCCTTACGCTGTTAAAAGCTCCTGTGTCTTTAAGACCCGCCTCCTAATTGAGCCCGGTGTGGACGATTGGTCAGCTTTACCCACGCCCGTTCGAAAAACTGGTCTGGAAATGCTCTGTAGAGAACTCCTGTGTCTTTAAGCCCCGCCCTCCAATGAGCCCAGTGTGGTCTGATTGGGGCAGGATACCCAACTCTGTTAGAGGCTCCTGTGTCCTTCAGCTTTAACAGTTTTGCAGTTCTTTCCAGCCTCCAGTAGTGGGCATGCCACATAGGTGTTGGCGGGCACTGTGTACGAGATGATGTCAACTTGTAAACGTTTTTAAAGGGCTGTAACTACAGGGAGAAGCGTTTTCATGCAGCTGAGTAAAGGGGATTCTGTGGGAGAGGTTTCCTCTCTCAAGGTGTGCACTTTGACCTTTTAGAACAAGGGTCCTAAAAAAGTATTTCACCAGTGTACGTTTTTTTAAATCTGTCATGTTACAGACGTTTTTACAGTTTTGGAAATGCAGGCAGGGATTGAGTGGTGCAATAAGCTAAGCATTTGTTGGCAACATCAGGAGGATCATGAGTTCCCACAGCCCATCTGCAAGTGGCAGTTCAACGAAGCACATGGTGGGTCTCCCACTTCGGGGGTCGTGATGGTCATGTGCTAGCACTGGGAGGTCACACCCAACAGGGATGTTTTTGGGAAGTTTTGGTAATCTATCTATCTATCTATCTATTCTGTCTGGCTGTCTGGTCTGGTCTGTCTGTCTGGCTGTCTGTCTGTCTATCAATGGAAACAAGGACTCTTCATCAGCTCAGTGTAGGTGAAGCGACTTAGTGTCTCTCAGTCCACCAGTCTCTAATAGAAGCTCATTCCTTAGGACTGACCACTTGACGTTTCCAATTCCACATCATCATCAGCACAGAACATGAAGGCGAAAGAACAGGTTCCGTTAGCTCGAACCAAGCTCAGGGCAAAACAAGCTCCAAAAAACAAAAGTGTACCCTGGACTGGTGGGCTTGCTCACACATTTGACAAATTTGGCATCCACCAAATCCGGCCCAGCGCGTGCATCTCTTTGATGTAAGTGTGTCATGAACATTGATTGGGCCCTACTTCCAGAAGAAACTTGTCCAGTCCATGTCAAATCCAGTCCCAGGTGGCTATTGGTGCTCACTGTTTCAGTCATAGGGGGACGCAGTTTGTGTTGGGTATAGGCTTCTCAAGACACTTCTATTTTAATGATCAGCTGATGAGATACGCAGTGGGGAAACTTCTTTCTACCCTATCTGTCTAGAAGTCAGTTACAGGTGTGTTTAACATTTTCTCAATGCGATGGAGAAGATTCAACAAATTGGCTTTCCATCAGCAGGCATTCTTGGTACCATTAACCAGTTAAATCACTTAGAGATGAAAACGAGTAGATTCTGGGTACTGTGAGTTATTCAGCAGCTCCCACCATTTTCCATACACACAGTCTAACAGACATGGTCATCCCTGGACAGTAACATGTTCGTTTAGATGCCTATGAGGAGAGCATTACTGAACTGCAGTGGTCAACTTGGGGGGGTCAATGAGGTTTAGCCCGCCATAACCAGTCGAAGTTACCCACTGACATTACTGACTAGTACATTGTGAAAACCTGATATCTGACGCTGAACCGATCTCGTTAAAACTGACAGCTTCAGGGAAGTCATGAAACCAGGAACCTCTGGAAAGAGAAAACCAGTGCCAAGAAACGGCTGGAGAGAACAAGAAGAAAGTCTGTGGGCTTGGCATCTGAAGCGTTGTCTACTGGCTTCCTAACAGCGGAAGTCAAAAAGTCCTAAAAATGATCCTTTAGAAAGAAGTGGGAAGGGACTTTTTGGAGTCTGCGTCTGTTTTAAAACCAAGTCTGTCATACGAATTGCAGGTTCCGGTGGAAGGAGTGGGGAACTCCGCATGTTGTTCGTCGTTTCTGTAGAACTGGCATGTGCATGTGTGGGCACTGCTTAGCTGCAGTCGTGGTTCAGGAAAGTTTTCAGAGTGTGCAGGTTGCTCAGGGCTTGGTGTGGATTGGGGTACTCTGTAATGAATAGGCCTCAATGACTAACGGTTTCTACATGCTAAACATGTTCCTACCGGCAGCGTCTGTTTGGGATTTACAGGTAGGGTTATGGGGTCGGGCTGGTTGTATATGTTACTGAGTAGAGCAGCAGCCTGCTGTGGAGGCCTACCAAATGAATGGAGTCTGCTATCCTCGGAAAGTACAAACCATTGTACTGAGTTAAAAGTAGAGATACCTCAGTGTCAAATTACTCCCTCTCAGGAGTCTTGGTGCCCGGCTCCTCCTTTTAGACCTCCACTAGAGTAACAGTACTAGAAGTACTGTACCTTCAGATTTGTACTGAAGTATGGAGTAGGTACCCGTACTAAAGTAATGTAGCTTTCAGATGTTACTGAAGTATGGAGTAGTACCAAGTACTAAAAAGTACGTACCTTCAATGTACTTAAGTATGGAGAGTACCAGTACTGAAGTCTGTTACCTTGCAGATTCTACTTAGGTTATGGGAAAGCTAACCAGTAATAAAGTATGTACCTTCCAGATGTAACTAAGTATGGAAATTACCAGTACTAAAGTACGTACCTTTCAGATGGTACTTAAGTATGGAGAGTACCGGTACTAAAGTACGACACTTCCAGATGTTACTTAAGTATGGAGAGTAACAGTACTAAAAAGTACGTACCTTCCAGATGTTAGTCACTGATTGTAGGTCAAAACAAGCTCAAACAAAGAAAACAATCTGACCCAGTGGTGCATCTCTTTGAGTAGAGTGTGTTCTGAACATTGGATTTGGCCTACATCCAAAAAACTTGTCCAGGTCCATGTCAAATCCTAGTCCCCAGCTGTTATTGTGCTCGCTATCACAGAGGACCGTTTTGTCCAGTAAGCTATCAAAGAACTTCTCTTTACATGATCAAGCTACATAAGATACGCATGTGAGGAACTTCTGAGCTGTGTGGTTAAACTTGGAACAGTCAGGGTAAAACCTGTATATGGTCTTGGGAGCTTCACCAAAATCACAGGGTCAAACCCGCCATGGCTTCTCATATGGCCCAATGTGGTTTTGTTGTAGCTCAGTGGCTAACACCGCTACCGCCCAGAGAGCCACCACCACATGGGGGACACTAGGGGTTTGAATCCCGGTCGGGTGACTACGCGGTGCAGCACCAATAAGAGTCCTTGGGCACGACTCCTAACCATAACACACATGGCGTCACCTGTGATATGATTAAAAACCCTTCAAGTCGCTCTGGAGAAGACGCGTCAGCTAATTGGTAAACTGTGTGTATATGAATTCTGGAGAAATTAAAAAGATTAGGGTTCACATGTACTTTCGGTAAAGAGTGTTCTACAAAAGGATGAAGTTCCCTAGCAACTGAGCGGTGAACGTGTTTACTTTGGTATGTTCTCAGTAATGTGCATGACCAGCTGACTCATTCACAGTTTGCAGGATCTTTTTTTGTACATCAGGAACATCAGGGAAAAACATCTGTAAGGGTTTTGATGAGGCAGAGCTTTGAAGCGATATATTCAGCACTTCTGCAGCAGGACACAGTCCGACAACACAATCATCTGCGTGTATAAAGAACACAGGCTTGGTTACAAAAGGCGAAACTAAAACGCTATCACAACAGAAACAACAACACAGCCTCCTCCTCATATTCAAAAGGCTGTTCCCTTCAGATTTCAAAAAAATCTCACAGTAGATCGATTACATCGAAAACATAAATCGGCTATCCAATATCTTGATCTAACATATCCTCCAGAATTAGTCAAACGACAATTGCATTATTCATAACAATTATGTCTCCTATTACAATATAAAATCATAACGCAGCTTGAATAAACCAGTTTCCATAAGCTCATACTTTCCTTCA
>JAMWET010004681.1:0-40186 GCA_024036415.1 Prochilodus magdalenae
TGCAGGGGATGCCAGGAGCCAGAGGACCGCCGGGAGAAGGAACTACTGGAGCATCTGTATGTGTACACTCGGACACATGAAATATTCTGAGTTCCTGAGAGAAAAGATAATCCTACCTCTTGCTTTGTATGGAAGATAATGACCAGAAAAACATCCATATCTACCAGAGCGATGAGACAGGGTGATGATACAGGGTGATGAACCAGAGTGATGAGACAGGGTGATGAGACAGGGTGATGAGACAGGGTGATGAGACAGGGTGATGATACAGGGTGATGATACAGGGTGATGATACAGAGTGATGAGACAGAGTGATGATACAGAGTGATGATACAGAGTGATGATACAGAGTGATGATA
Source organism: Prochilodus magdalenae (assembly GCA_024036415.1). Taxonomy (NCBI): domain Eukaryota; kingdom Metazoa; phylum Chordata; class Actinopteri; order Characiformes; family Prochilodontidae; genus Prochilodus; species Prochilodus magdalenae. The sequence continues at coordinate 360 of JAMWET010004681.1, forward strand.
CAGGGTGATGAGACAGGGTGATGAGACAGGGTGATGATACAGGGTGATCATACAGAGTGATGAGACAGAGTGATGATACAGGGTGATGATACAGAGTGATGATACAGAGTGATGATACAGAGTGATGAGACAGGGTGATGATACAGGGTGATGATACAGGGTGATGATACAGAGTGATGAGACAGGGTGATGACACAGGGTGATGATACAGGGTGATGATACAGGGTGATGATACAGGGTGATGATACAGGGTGATGATACAGGGTGATCATACAGGGTGATGATACAGAGTGATGAGACAGGGTGATGATACAGGGTGATGATACAGGGTGATCATACAGGGTGATGATACAGAGTGATGAGACAGGGTGATGATACAGAGTGATGATACAGGGTGATGATACAGGGTGATGATACAGAGTGATGAGACAGGGTGATGATACAGGGTGATGATACAGAGTGATGATACAGGGTGATGATACAGGGTGATGATACAGGGTGATGATACAGGGTGATGATACAGGGTGATGAGACAGGGTGATGAGACAGGGTGATGAGACAGGGTGATGAGACAGGGTGATGAGACAGGGTGATGATACAGGGTGATGAGACAGAGTGATGATACAGAGTGATGATACAGAGTGATGATACAGAGTGATTATACAGGGTGATGATACAGGGTGATGATACAGGGTGATGATACAGGGTGATGAGACAGGGTGATGAGACAGGGTGATGAGACAGGGTGATGAGACAGGGTGATGAGACAGGGTGATGATACAGGGTGATGAGACAGAGTGATGATACAGAGTGATGATACAGAGTGATTATACAGGGTGATGATACAGGGTGATGATACAGGGTGATGATACAGGGTGATGATACAGGGTGATGATACAGGGTGATGATACAGGGTGATGATACAGGGTGATGAGACAGAGTGATGAGACAGGGTGATGAGACAGGGTGATGAGACAGGGTGATGAGACAGGGTGATGATACAGAGTGATGAGACAGGGTGATGAGACAGGGTGATGATACAGAGTGATGAGACAGGGTGATGAGACAGAGTGATGAGACAGAGTGATGAGACAGGGTGATGAGACAGGGTGATGAGACAGGGTGATGAGACAGGGTGATGAGACAGGGTGATGATACAGGGTGATGATACAGGGTGATGATACAGAGTGATGATACAGAGTGATGATACAGGGTGATGAGACAGGGTGATGATACAGGGTGATGATACAGGGTGATGAGACAGGGTGATGATACAGAGTGATGATACAGAGTGATGATACAGAGTGATGATACAGGGTGATGATACAGGGTGATGATACAGAGTGATGATACAGAGTGATGATACAGGGTGATGATACAGGGTGATGATACAGAGTGATGATACAGGGTGATGAGACAGGGTGATGAGACAGGGTGATGATACAGGGTGATGATACAGGGTGATGATACAGAGTGATGATACAGAGTGATGATACAGAGTGATGATACAGGGTGATGATACAGGGTGATGATACAGGGTGATGATACAGGGTGATGATACAGGGTGATGAGACAGAGTGATGAGACAGAGTGATGAGACAGGGTGATGAGACAGGGTGATGATACAGAGTGATGATACAGGGTGATGATACAGGGTGATGATACAGGGTGATGATACAGGGTGATGAGACAGGGTGATGATACAGAGTGATGATACAGAGTGATGATACAGAGTGATGATACAGAGTGATGATACAGGGTGATGATACAGGGTGATGATACAGGGTGATGATACAGGGTGATGAGACAGGGTGATGATACAGGGTGATGAGACAGAGTGATGAGACAGAGTGATGAGACAGAGTGATGAACCAGAGTGATGAGACAGGGTGATGAGACAGGGTGATGATACAGAGTGATGATACAGAGTGATGATACAGGGTGATGATACAGGGTGATGATACAGGGTGATGATACAGGGTGATGATACAGGGTGATGATACAGGGTGATGATACAGGGTGATGATACAGGGTGATGATACAGGGTGATAAGACAGGGTGATGATACAGAGTGATGATACAGGGTGATGAGACAGAGTGATGAGACAGAGTGATGAACCTGGGTGATGAGACAGAGTGATGAGACAGAGTGATGAGACTGAGTGATGAACCAGAGTGATGAACCAGGGTGATGATACAGAGTGATGAGACAGGGTGATGAGACAGGGTGATGAGACAGAGTGATGATACAGAGTGATGATACAGGGTGATGATACAGGGTGATGAGACAGGGTGATGATACAGAGTGATGATACAGAGTGATGAGACAGAGTGATGAGACAGAGTGATGAGACAGAGTGATGAGACAGAGTGATGAGACAGAGTGATGAGACAGAGTGGTGAGCCAGAGTGGTGAGCCAGAGGGATGAGCCAGAGGGATGAGCCAGAGGGATGAACCAGGGTGATGAACCAGGGTGATGAGCCAGAGTGACATTAACATCACCCTAAGAAAAGTGCTCTGGGACCTTCATAGTATGGGTTTCCATGGCTGAGCAGCTGCATGCAAGCCTTACATCACCAAGCGCAATGCAGAGTGTCGGATGAGACAGTGTTGGGGAACACCAGAAGAACGTTCCCTGCCTGATTGCATGGTGCCAACTGTGGAGTTTGGTGGAGGAAGGATAATGCAATGGGGCTATCTTCCAGGGGTGGGCCTAGAACCCCTTAGTTCCCCTTAGTGAAGGGAAATCTTAATGCTTCAGCAGACATGCTGGACAACTGTCCAACATCAGTGTTTGACCTCACAAATGCTCTTCTGGATGAATGGGGGCAAAAAGTCCCATCAACATTTAAAATCTTATAGAAAGCCTTCCCAGAATAATGGAAGATATTATATCTGCAAAGGGGGACAATTCCATATTAGTGACTAAGGGATTTAAATGTCAGACAATCTCCTGTGTGTGTAATGTGTAGGTGTCCCAATCCTTTTGTCCATGTGGTGTAAACTCAGCTAACACTAGATGTGCAATGATCCCCATGTTGTGCATGAGATTCTCTCTATTGGTAGCTCTACCCTCACCCTATAAACCAGTACTTATGCTCTATGGTAAACCTCTGATCTGTATTCTGCATTTTCACAGGGACCTCCAGGTCCACCTGGCCCATTGGGACAAGTGGTAAGTGACCTGCTGCTATCACTTCTCTATCACCTTCTGAGCCCATTTTGTAGCTTGTAACCTTTAACCTCACTGCTGTCACTCTGCTGCTGCTACAGGGGCCGAGAGGAACTCCGGGACCACCAGGGCCTCAAGGACCATCGGGACACAATGTAAGCACCAAGCACAGCAAAACCAAGACACAGCATACAGCAAAGTATATACAGGTCATGTTATAGCTAGCTCACTATGGCATATCTGTTAGGAGGAGAACTTCATAGGGAAATTTGTGCCGGAAATTTCCAGAAATTATAAAATAATTAAGAAGCTGTGATTTGTTCTTTCTCTTGATCCCTAACTGAACTGCCAAAAGTATAAAGACAATATGTCCCACGTCTTTACTGAATATAATACACTGACCGTGTTTAACACCGTGTCACATCGTCTGTCCTTTAATTATATAATTACACTTTTGTAAGGTTTGGAAAGTGGAATTTTGTTGTTTTGCAAGTGGGATTTTGGTCCATTCTTGCTTGACTCGAGACATCAGCTCCTCAGCAGTCATCACTGTCTATTTCTCCACCTCATGACACGGCATACATTTTCCATAGGACTCTAATCTGGAGGCAGGCAGGCTGTTCAAAATGACGCCTGCCATTGTCCTGCTGGAATAACCATAGACTTCCCAGGAAAATATGTTGTCTTAATGGCATGTGTCTCTACAATTCCAATACATGTCTCACTACTTTCATCTTTGGCACAGAGAGAGCTTAACATCCAGTTTTCCCCAAAACAGGCTAAAACATTGACTCACCTGTCACATTTCCACTGTCTTTTGGATCGTCTGAGATGAGTTCGGGCCCAGAGAACTCGGCGGTGCTACAGGATTGATATTTGGCACTTTCCTGTGTAGTAGGGATAGGTTGTAGTTGTTGTTGATGTGGTGGTGGACTGTATGAAGTGGTTTCCGAAGCTCTCTCCAACCCGTGTGGCTATAACTGTGTGTGGATATATTCAAAATGGTAGCATTACGGTTTCTCATATGGTGCCGCTGAAAGGTTTAAAGGTCAGGCACATTAAACAGTGGTTTCCAGCCTTCCAGCCTGGAATCGTTTCACAGCATTAATGTATGGTAGATCTGATTTTGTAGTAGGGAATGTTCTTTTGGAAGAGTGTTGAGCCATGATCCATCATCGCTTGCAATTGGCTGATGAGTAGGTGTTATCTTTAATGTCTGATTTCTCTCTGTCCCAACGTACCAGTCATGTACATAGGCATGTTCCATTTGGAGGACCAATATCTGATGCTTTCAGAGATATGTGGACAATCCAGTCTTTTTAATTCAGATTCGAGCCACTTTCGTATACGGTCTTAGATTGGATGCGTACTTGAGCTGCCATTCGATCCTGAGAATGAGGCTGTCCAAATCAGACAGTATTTAAAAAAATTTTTTTATGCAATCGACCTTTAATTATTCTTATCGTGTTCTAATAATGCTAGTAATAACTTGTTCTGCTAGACAGGTTAGCTGATCATCTCCCACATTAAAGACAGACACAAGTCACTTACCCACACGAAACCTGAGCAACCGAGTCGGAGCGATCGCAATTGAGTAATGAGGCTTGTAATGTGAGCTCGGCCGTAGACAGGCTGAGGGTGTCATTATTGACGTGTGTTTGTGTTTGTTTGTGCGCTCAGGGTTTGCCAGGAAGGCCCGGGGAGAAAGGTTCCCCAGGAGAGCCGGTGAGTGATGATCCATCAGCTTCAACATCACCGTCAGCCGCACTGACAGCTCTTATTGCTGTGTGCTGGTGATGCTGTCAGTGAGTTGAATGGATTTGTATGGATGTGTTTGTGGGCAGCAGGACCTGTCTCCAAGCTCAAATTGATTTCTCTCATATTGTGCTTCTTTCAGGGGAAAGCTGCAGACCTGTCTGAGCTCGACCTCAAGGTGAAAACACACTCATCCCTCCATCCAAACCCTCCACACGCCCTCTCAGGCAGCGGAACACCCATCCGTATTACCCAAACTCTTTGTAACACGTTACTACTGTAGGGCAGGATGCTATAGATCAAGCTGACATCAAGCCTTGCTAATTCAACCCTAAAGCTGCCATAGGATTCATTCACTCAGCGTTTTAGATCGCTCTGATCTTCTACATAGACGACATGTGACTTTGTTTGGGGTGAAAACCACCCTGACACACTTTTACACCCCCATTTACACCCTTTTACATGGCCCTAGACAGAAACGAGCTGTTTTCCCTGTTTTGGTGAGCTCATGAACAAGTAGACCAGCTCTGTTCTGATTGGCTAGTTCACAGCAAGACGCAATCATCACACAGACACAACATCTGGAAATAGACTAAATAAAATGAGGCTCTGTGTAAATAAGCTCCAGCCTCATACTGTTTACTTAGCAGTGCTTGTTACCTGGAGCTAATGCTAGTAGCTAACCCTACCTATACTAGCTATTGATGCCAAAACACACTAGATTAAAGTTGTTCCTCACTATGGAACTCTTTAACCGGCAAACACGGATACAATCACACAGCATAGCTGCTACTTACAGGCTGCTGTTGGGGTGGTGGTGCTAATAAAGGTGGAGCTGCTCCTCTCTTCAGTCTCTTCAGGGTCAAACGCTGAGCGGAGCTGCTCCATATTGTTCAGAGACTGCATGATTAAAGTTTTCCGGGATCCTGTTAGGTATCCTAGGAGCTGCTTGTTTTAAGAATTTTCCCTTCCACCTTAAATGGTGCTGCAGTTACATCCTGGTGCATGAAGAGGTGTAGTATTTAAGGTGGAACGGGACATTGGATTAGGAAGCTGGTGAATAGGTATCAGCTTCAGCCTGGTTTACAGATGAACAGGTATGTACCGTTGACAGTTGGGGTTATTGGGAAGGGAATGAAGAGTGCCGACATTCCCATTCACAGCCCGGAATGCTAGATTTCAATCCCATACGGTCCACCATTTTGGCCATCTACATATCCCTCCATCCATCCAATAAACCACATATCCACATCCATACCTGTTTATATATCCATCAGTTCTTTTGCCCCTTCATCCATCAATTTGATCATTCATCATCTATCATAGGCTACTCATCCGTCATCTACTGAACTCCACCACCCCCCAACCATACACATCCATCCCTCCAGCATAGGAGTTTAATGCATTCACTAATCGAACCTGCTATCCTCTTAGGGTGTATGTTCAGACTGTCCCCCTGGACCGGCAGGCCCCACAGGAATACCCGGAGCTCCAGGAGACAAGGGACCAGTTGGACCTCCAGGAAAGAATGGACAGGATGGATATCAGGTGACACTGCATAGCACTCCAGCTGTCAGATTAGCCATGTTTATATACCAGAGAGTCATTCCTATGGGGTCTAGCTGCATACCTCTAGGATAATAATAATAATAATAATAATAATAATAATAATAATAATACACCATAGAATAGCAGCCTCCACAATCCTGAAGCACAGTGGAGTCCCATGATGGGAGTAAAAGGCTTTAGAGAGGTAGACCTAGCTGAGAGTGTCTGAAAGCGCGAACGGCTGGGGAGAAAGGTGTGGAGAGCCGGGTGCCCTGCATCCGTCAGGATGTCAGGATGGATTACACAGAGCTCACACCGCCATCAAAGCACCACCTTCAAGTTTATAGGAAACTGAGTATTGGAGAAGATGGCTGACCTAACCCCGGTGGTGCGTGTGGAGATCTTTTCACAGGATTGGAACTGAAAGTGGTTGTTATTTGCAGGGATTGCCTGGGCCAACTGGACCTGCGGGACCACCTGGAGCTGATGGAGCCAAGGTCAGAACAAGAAACCTACACACTTCACACACACCTGCACAGTATGGTGCCTCAGCCTGAGGTTTCACTCAGAGTACATCTATACTGTACCTAGATGCCTGAGCTCTCTCTGAAATGAATAGTAAGTCATTGCTGCTGTAACCTGTGATTAACCATGATGTGAATGCAGGGTGTTAAAGGAGACCGCGGCCCTGCGGGAACCCCGGGAGATAAGGGTGAAAAGGTATAGAGCCCGTTCTTCATTTCCCTGCTCACTGTAACATCCTTGACATTGTCGCTCTGTCAGGGCTCATCTTTCTGTCACTCATTTTGTTTCATCATGTGTGTTTATAGGGACCCCCAGGATCTCCCGGCTATCCAGGTGCAGCTGGAGCAATGGGTCAACCAGTAAGTGAGCCTGAAAAGTTCAGATCCCTCCCCAAATAAAACCCTTCCCAGTACAGGTTAGGGGTTACACAACTTCCGATGTTTTAGGGTCAGCAGTTACATGATGCAAGTCATGACATCATGAATAAATCCACAGAAGAAGGGAATTCTTTGCAACAAGTCAAACTTCAGAGGTCGGGAAGGAGTTCCCTTTCCAATGACCCCTAGATCACATTACTAGCCTTCAGGGAACTGGAGCCTTGAAAATTTGTATCCAACTAAGGCGCACCCTAGGCAATCTTGCCAAGATGCTTACACATGGTGGACATCCAAAGAGCCTGAGCAGTTTAGAGCGCCATAGCTTGACTTTGAAGAGCTGTAGATGGAGGGAGAGATGTAAACCTTAGGCAGCCTTGCCGAGACACTCACCTACAGTAAAGCCCCGGAGAGCCAGAGCAGTTTAGAGCACCATAGCTTGACTTCGAAGCCCTGTAGACGGTGGGAGAGATGTGCACCCTAGGCAGCCTTGCTGAGACACTCACCTACGGTGGACATCCAAAGAGCCAGAGCAGTTTAGAGCACCATAGCTTGACTTCGAAGCCCTGTAGATGGTGGGAGAGATGTGCACCCTAGGCAGCCTTCCTGAGACACTCACCTACAGTAAAGCCCCGGAGAGCCAGAACAGTTTAGAGCACCATAGCTTGACTTTGAAGCCCTGTAGATTCGGGGAGAGATGTAAACCTTAGGCAGCCTTGCCGAGACACTTATCTACTGTGGACATCCAAAGAGCCAGAGCAGTTTAGAGCACCATAACCTGATTTCGAAGCCCTGTAGACGGGGGGAGAGATGTGCACCCTAGGCAGCCTTGTCAAGACACTCACCTACGGTGGAGGTGAGTCCATGTTGCTGATGTCATAGTCCCATAATCAGTGACTAGTCAACATCACACTTACAGTGTCCTCGCTGAGCAGCAAACCTGACAAACCGAACAGTGGACTAGTCTGTACAACCCCTAGTATACAGATGCTCTTATGTAACACTCAGTTAGTTATTTGAAAGATGTGTCATTTGAAAAGAACCCTTCCAGCTCACACTGACCTGTCCATCTCACGTGCTGTTGTGTGCTCACAGGGTAATGATGGGAACCCTGGCCCTGCTGGTCCCACTGGACCCCCTGGTGAAAAGGTAAAAAATACTAGGACTACCCCTCTCACACACACACACACACACACAGGACCACCGATCATTTATCAGATCCTTCCTGCTCAACTACACAGCATTACGCTGCACGTTCACTTGTGTACGTTTGGCGCCTTTACCTTTATTTAGGATATAAATATTTTTCTCTTCTCAGCCAAAGGATCCCAGATCTTTTCATGTCGACCGAGTTTATGCTTTAGCATATACCTTATTCTCTCTAGCTGTAACGTATTTGTTAGTTCTGCCAAACCACCGTCTCAACGCTGGCACGTCTGGCCTTTTGCGAAAGCTAAGAGTTGAGTTTTTTGGTTGATGATTAAGCCACAGGAAATGAGTTGCCGCTGATCTAATCTGGGTCTAAGTTTCTGACACTCCGGGTATAATGAGGACTGGGTCTGGCTCTGATTGCTCACATCACTGTATATTTAAAATCCATATATTCTATATATGGTATATATGGTAATTCTATTCTATTCATCATAGTATATGTGTATGTCTTGTTATTATATATGTCTCTATTCTATTCTATTCTATTCTAATTTATTCTATTCTAATCTAATCTATTCTATTCTGATTTACTCTGTTCTATTCTATTCTGTTCTCTTCTCTTCTATTCTATTCTCTTTTGTTCTGCTCTGCTTTGCTCTATTCTATTCTATTCTATTCTATTCTATTCTGTTCTAATTTATTCTATTCTAATCTAATCTGTTCTATTCTGATTTACTCTGTTCTATTCTATTCTATTCTATTCTATTCTGTTCTGTTATGTTCTATTTTATTCTTTTCTATTCTATTCTGTTCTTTTCTATTCTTTTCTGTTCTATTCTGCTCTGTTCTGTTCTGTTCTGTTCTGTTCTGTTCTGTTCTGTTTTGTTTTGTTCTTTTCTATTCTGTTCTGTTCTGTTCTTTTCTATTCTTTTCTGTTCTTTTCTATTCTTTTCTGTTCTATTCTGTTCTGTTCTCTCCTGCTCTATTCTGTTCTCTCCTATTCTTTTCTGTTCTATTCTATTCTATTCTATTCTATTCTATTCTATTCTATTCTGTTCTTTTCTATTCTTTTCTGTTCTATTCCGTTCTGTTCTGTTCTCTCCTGCTCTATTCTGTTCTCTCCTATTCTTTTCTGTTCTATTCTATTCTATTCTATTCTATTCTATTCTATTCTATTCTGTTCTTTTCTATTCTTTTCTGTTCTATTCCGTTCTGTTCTGTTCTCTCCTGCTCTATTCTTTTCTGTTCTGTTCTGTTCTATTCTATTCTATTCTGTTCTGTTCTGTTCTGTTCTGTTCTGTTCTGTTCTATTCTATTCTAGCTTAGATATTCTATCTTCATGTTTTCTTATAGTTTCATGTGAGCCAGCATTGTCAGAGCAGTTTACTGCTAGTTGTATGGTGTATGATTTGGTATGTGGCAGATAATGTGACAGGTGAGACTCTGATTTGACCCCAGGTACACACCTGTATGTAGATGTATGACTTAAGAACATGCATCTTATTACTGAGCATGTAGTCCAGCAGAATGACCTGAAATCTGACAATGTCCATGTGTGCATTTCTCAGGGTAAAGAAGGACTGAAAGGCATCCAGGGCCCTCCAGGTCTGCCCGGGCTGATGGTGAGGAATAAGTCATTAATAAAACTCGTTATTAAGTTATGAATTAAATAGAGAACTGTATCTTAATGAGGGAGTACTCTGTTATCAGGCCTGTTTTCCGCTTGTATCATGTAGTGTTTTTATTCTTTGCATAGGGAATGATGGGTAAGCCTGGGAAGGCTGGGCTACCAGGAGATCCAGGAGAGCCGGTAAGTGCCTGACGTTGTAATCAGCAGGCTGTGTACAGGCAGCTTCTTTTCAGATAAGGATAGTCCAGGTTCAGAGGTGAAATCCAGCCTAACGTCTCTAATGAGGGTTTAGCTGAATGGTGGTGCCCAGTTAGCCCTACAAATGACCAAACACTATTGATGCTGCCTGGTTAATTCTTCCTCCACTGATCTGTGTTGAAAATGTACTGGACTTTTACTTGTCTTGTGAATTGATGTGGTGGCCCATGGACTGCCGGTCATGACCATGGAGGTGTAGATGATGCCCCTCAGATTAGTTGATCAGTTATCAGTTAAATTCATACAACACATTATTGTCTCAAATTGTTGGTGCTGGAAAAACGTCCATAGAAAGCTCTGTGCTGTGCAAAATCAGAGACCACCCTTAGATTATTTCGATTCCCACCCTAAAGACCATTAAGTCGAAGTTATTCCGATATGAAATAACCTACTTGCACAGGAAAAGGAAAAATCAAACGATGGTTTCCAAAACTGGAATGCAAAAAAGCTATGTAGCTCCTGTAAACCCTCCTAACAACCACCCGGAAGACCTGGTAGACCTCCAACACTGTTCCCCATCAGATAAATCACTGAGAGAGAGGAGAACATCAAGCTCCATTTCTGCTTCAGTTCTGAGAACATCCACAGCCATCCATTCTTCTTCCACTGTGAGAAGACACCTCAATGCTACGGAGGTCTGAAAGGAGGTGTAGCTGTTTAAGAAGCTCCTGACTGAGAAAAGGAAAAGGAGACACACACAATGTACTGTCTGCACCGGCTGTCTGAGTCCAGACCTCAAGAAATACCCTTAACAACCCACACCCTATAGCAGGAGGTTCCAGATAGGCCTGTTTGGCTGTACGTGCTACTGTTAGCTTAGCTAGCTCAGTGGCACCAAACTGTGTTTCTCTTCAGTGGTCGCAGCAACCTGCAGTCATTTCTTTCTCTCCTTCTCGTCATAAGGAAGAGCTTGAATGACTTTTGAGTATTTTTTCACTCAAGCTGTTTGGACTCCAGGATCTCTGGGCTCCGGGGTTACTTCCAGGGAATGCTGCTGTGCGTATGGAAGCTTCTTGTATCTGCTACCTGCGCCATGTTCCTTTTGTGATATGACTGCTTTGACTTCCTCATGTGTGCTGAGTGTAAAACACGTCGTGAGGACCCATGAGAACGGCTCCTCGCCTGCAGGTGCTGAAATGACACCTGCTGAAATGACACCTGCGTTGTTCCTGTGTTCAAGCAAATGATATGAATCTAACATTTGCAAACCTATGGGCAGAAAAGCGAGGTATGGAATTGGGCAACTGACGCACGGTTTAGATGGATGAGCGAGTTTGGTGTGGAGGAACTGGACTGGCCTGCACAGGGTCCTGACCTCAACCCGATAGACTTAGAGCCAGGCCTTCTCGTCCAACATCGGGTTAGGTGCCTTGCTCAAGGGCACCTCAGTTGTTACTGTCAGTTCAGGGAATCGAACCGGCGACCTTACGGTCACAAGGCTGGTTCCCTAACCTCCAGCCCACGACTGCCCCCCTAAGAATGGTCAGAAATTCCCATAACCACATTCCACCTTGTGGAAAGCCTTCCCAGAAGAGCTGAATCAATTGGGATGGGTTGGAATGGGATGTCACTCAGGTTCACATGCGTGTGAAGCCAGACGAGCGAATACGTTTGGCAGTATAGTGTATCTCCTTGATTAGCTCAAACCGCTAGCAGAGGTGTGAAACTTGGGATAGAGTTTCACCTCTAGACTTGACCTTCCCACCTCTGCTTATCTTTTAGGATGGAATAGGGCGGAAGATCTGGGAGTAAGAACATGGAATCTAGCATGGGTATCTTTAGCGTAGCTACAATGTGTTATTGTTGCTGGTCAACATATGCCAGTAGGACTTTAGCAGAGTCCTGATTAGGACCACACAATGCGGGAGTATGAATGAAGTCAGAGTAAACTTGTCCCCACCATTTCAGGGCAAGCAGGGAGAACCCGGATCGCCAGGAAGAGACGGGCTGAGGGGGCTTCCGGTGAGCAAGAACATGGTTTATTATGGGAAGAGGAAATAGCTGGCTGTACATTACAACTTTTAAATGGATTCCTTTTGCACGTTCCTCTTTCATCCAGGGCTTTAAAGGTCACCGAGGAGAGCCTGGACCGCCGGGATCAAAGGTTAGTGGCTGTGTTCAACAATCTGGGCAGCGGAAGACTAGTCTAGGGTAGACAGTGAAATGTCCATAGTGCATTAGTTATCCATGGAGGGCTTCATAACTCACTGAGATGTCTGAGCACATGGAACTGTGACTCTCTGGGATGGAGGCTCCTCATCCGTGGTATATATGATCCCAGGGCTTAACCGTGGAATACCAACTACATGGAATTTGTTTAGGACAGCACAGGCTGCATTCATTCTGTGTCACTTTCAATGTAAATGCCATCTAGAGGCCAGACTACAAGGTCGCCACGGGCCAGACTTGGCCCACATCCACAGTTTGGGCAGTCCTGGACTGGTGTATCCTTCCAAGGTTTAATATGCTGTATCTCTTTCAGGGCGAGGAAGGAAAACAGGGTCCCCCTGGACGAGAGGGTCAGCCTGGAAAAGATGTGAGTTACTGTACTTCCTGTCCAATGCCAGAGGGATATCTGATGTACTTCTGTCAATCCACAGTCATACTGACCCTCACTCCTCTCTGTGTCTAATCCACAGTCATACTGACCCTCACTCCTCTCTGTGTCTAATCCACAGTCATACTGACCCTCACTCCTCTCTGTGTCTAATCCACAGTCATACTGACCCTCACTCCTCTCTGTGTCTAATCCACAGTCATACTGACCCTCATTCCTCTATGTGTCTAATCCACAGTCATACTGACCCTCACTCCTCTCTGTGTCTAATCCACAGTCATACTGACCCTCACTCCTCTCTGTGTCTAATCCACAGTCATACTGACCCTCACTCCTCTATGTGTCTAATCCACAGTCATACTGACCCTCACTCCTCTATGTGTCTAATCCACAGTCATACTGACCCTCACTCCTCTCTGTGTCTAATCCACAGTCATACTGACCCTCACTCCTCTCTGTGTCTAATCCACAGTCATACTGACCCTCACTCCTCTATGTGTCTAATCCACAGTCATACTGACCCTCACACCTCCATGTGTCTAATCCACAGTCACACTGACCCTCACTTCTCTATGCGTCTAATTCACAGCCATACTGACCCTCACTCCTCTCTGTGTCTAATCCACAGTCATACTGACCCTCACTCCTCTCTGTGTCTAATCCACAGCCATACTGACCCTCACTCCTCTATGTGTCTAATCCACAGTCACACTGACCCTCACTCCTCTCTGTGTCTAATCCACAGTCATACTGACCCTTACTCCTCTCTGTGTCTAATCCACAGCCATACTGACCCTCACTCCTTTCTGTGTCTAATCCCATCATACTGACCCTCACTCCTCTATGTGTCTAATCCACAGTCACACTGACCCTCACTCCTCTCTGTGTCTAATCCACAGTCACACTGACCCTCACTCCTCTCTGTGTCTAATCCACAGCCATACTGACCCTCACTCCTCTATGTGTCTAATCCACAGTCATACTGACCCTCACTCCTCTGTGTCTAATCCAGTCACACTGACCCTCGCTCCTCTCTGTGTCTAATCCACAGTTATACTGACCCTCACTCCTCTCTGTGTCTAATCCCATCATACTGACCCTCACTCCTCTCTGTGTCTAATCCACAGTCATACTGACCCTCACTCCTCTCTGTGTCTAATCCACAACCATACTGACCCTCACTCCTCTCTTTGTCTAATCCACAGCCATACTGACCCTCAATCCTCTCTATGTCTAATCCACAGTCATACTGACCCTCACTCCTTTATGTGTCTAATCCACAGTCATACTGACCCTCACTCCTCTATGTGTCTAATCCACAGTCATACTGACCCTCACTCCTCTCTGTGTCTAATCCACAGTCATACTGACCCTCACTCCTCTGTGTCTAATCCACAGTCATACTGACCCTCACTCCTCTCTGTGTCTAATCCACAGTCATACTGACCCTCACTCCTCTCTGTGTCTAATCCCATCATACTGACCCTCACTCCTCTCTGTGTCTAATCCACAGTCATACTGACCCTCACTCCTCTCTGTGTCTAATCCAGTCACACTGACCCTCACTCCTCTCTGTGTCTAATCCACAGCCATACTGACCCTCATTCCTCTCGGTGTCTAATCCACAGCCATACTGACTCTCACTCCTCTCGGTGTCTAATCCACAGCCATACTGACCCTCACTCCTCTCGGTGTCTAATCCACAGTCACACTGACCCTCTCTCCTCTCTGTGTCTAATCCACAGTTATACTGACCCTCACTCCTCTCTGTGTCTAATCCCATCATACTGACCCTCACTCCTCTCTGTGTCTAATCCACAGTCATACTGACCCTCACTCCTCTCTGTGTCTAATCCACAACCATACTGACCCTCACTCCTCTCTTTGTCTAATCCACAGCCATACTGACCCTCAATCCTCTCTATGTCTAATCCACAGTCATACTGACCCTCACTCCTTTATGTGTCTAATCCACAGTCATACTGACCCTCACTCCTCTATGTGTCTAATCCACAGTCATACTGACCCTCACTCCCCTGTGTCTAATCCACAGTCATACTGACCCTCACTCCTCTGTGTCTAATCCACAGTCATACTGACCCTCACTCCTCTCTGTGTCTAATCCACAGTCATACTGACCCTCACTCCTCTCTGTGTCTAATCCCATCATACTGACCCTCACTCCTCTCTGTGTCTAATCCACAGTCATACTGACCCTCACTCCTCTCGGTGTCTAATCCAGTCACACTGACCCTCTCTCCTCTCTGTGTCTAATCCACAGCCATACTGACCCTCATTCCTCTCGGTGTCTAATCCACAGCCATACTGACTCTCACTCCTCTCGGTGTCTAATCCACAGCCATACTGACCCTCACTCCTCTCGGTGTCTAATCCACAGTCACACTGACCCTCTCTCCTCTCTGTGTCTAATCCACAGTCATACTGACCCTTACTCCTCTCTGTGTCTAATCCACAGCCATACTGACCCTCACTCCTCTCTGTGTCTAATCCACAGTCATACTGACCCTTACTCCTCTCTGTGTCTAATCCACAGCCACACTGACCCTCACTCCTCTATGTGTCTAATCCACAGCCGTACTGATCCTCACTCCTCTCTGTGTCTAACCCACAGTGACACTGACCCTCACTCCTCTATGTGTCTAATCCACAGCCGTACTGACCCTCTCTCCTCTCTGTGTCTAATCCACAGTCATACTGACCCTCAATCCTCTCTGTGTCTAACCCACAGTCATACTGACCCTCACTCCTCTATGTGTCTAATCCACAGTCATGACTGACCCAGGGAATCTGATTAGTTTCTCTGTCTTTTAGGGCAACACTGGACCTCCTGGGCTTGAAGGTGTCAGAGGACCAACAGGTGAACCGGTAAGAACACTTTCAGACGTTTCACAGCAATGGAAACAAATATACAGTGGAAAATGGAAACCCAGGAAGTAAGATCTAACTTGACCTTCGCATCATCTTTGAAGGGTAAACCTGGAGAACCTGGACCGTCTGGAAAGGCAGGAGTACCTGGGAGTCAGGTGCGTTTACTGACCATGTGATTCCATAGCCAAAGAGATGAATACACACCGTCTAAGTTGTGATCTGGAGTGTAATGCACGGATCTGTTTTTCCAGCACACTGACCCACAAAACCTGCATGAATCACATGCGTCTTCGTCGGCTGCCGGCGTTTTCCTCTTAGGGAGATTTGCATGAGATTTGGTCCAGCTCACTTTTAATCTCCCTGAATCCTTCTTAATGAACGCCACTGCATGAACAGGCCTAAGCCGTGCGGGTATTAGGATAAATTCTGTTTCTGTATGTTACTCAGGGCCTTCCTGGAACCAAAGGAGAGGCTGGAGCCCCAGGATTACCCGGCTTTAGCGGCCCAAAAGGACCCTCGGTAAGCCGAAGCTTCCCTTAAGGTTTCTATAGAATCTGTTTGTGTTTACGTCCAAACAATTCGAGCCTCAGACTCCTGCCGCTAGGGGGTTCTGAGTCGGCCCGCTTCCTTTGATTAGGAGCGCTTTGTGTTCCGAGGTCTTTTGAGGCAGTCGGATGATAACACGGTTTCTCTGTCCCTTCCAGGGCCCACCTGGTCCCATCGGCCCAGAGGGCAAACAAGTAAGTACTCAGTCATAGCGACTTTGACTCGCGTCCTTCTCCATGGTACTTGTTATAAACTGAATTGACTGACCGTGGCTGTTTTGCAGGGCATGCCTGGAAGAGCTGGAGATAAGGGAACCAGGGGAGACAAGGTGATTCACCCTCATCAACAGAGACAACAACCCTTAACAACACAGTGTCCAAATAAATTCTGATTCCGATACCTGCGCCAGTGACACGGTTCTGGGCAGATAGGGTTAGGTTAGGGTTAGTGTAGGGTTAGGGTTAGGGATGGTGTAGGGTTAGTGTAGGGTTATGTTAGGGTTAGTGTAGGGTTAGGGTTTGGGATAGTGTAGGGTTAGGGTTAGGGATAGTGTAGGGTTAGGTTAGGGTTAGTGTAGGGTTAGGGTTTGGGATAGTGTAGGGTTAGGGTTAGGGATAGTGTAGGGTTAGGTTAGGGTTAGTGTAGGGTTATGGTTAGGGATAGTGTAGGGTTAGGTTAGGGTTAGGGTAGGGTTAGGTTAGGGTTAGGGATAGTGTAGGGTTAGGTTAGGGTTAGTGTAGGGTTATGGTTAGGGATAGTGTAGGGTTAGGGTAGGGTTAGGTTAGGGTTAGGGATAGTGTAGGGTTAGGGTAGGGTTAGGTTAGGGTTAGGGATAGTGTAGGGTTAGGTTAGGGTTAGGGATAGTGTAAGGTTAGGTTAGGGTTAGGGTTAGTGTAGGGTTAGGTTAGGGTTAGTGTAGGGTTATGTTAGGGTTAGTGTAGGGTTAGGGTTAGGGATAGTGTAGGGTTAGGTTAGGGTTAGGGTAGGGTTAGGTTAGGGATAGTGTAGGGTTAGGGTAGGGTTAGGGATAGTGTAGGCTTAGGTTAGGGTTAGGGATAGTGTAGGGTTAGGTTAGGGTTAGGGTTAGTGTAGGGTAGGGTTAGGGTTAGTGTAGGGTTAGGTTAGGGTTAGTGTAGGGTTATGGTTAGGGATAGTGTAGGGTTAGGTTAGTGTAGGGTAGGGTTAGGGTTAGTGTAGGCTTAGGTTAGGGTTAGTGTAGGGTTATGGTTAGGGATAGTGTAGGGTTAGGTTAGGGGTAGGGTTAGGTTAGGGTTAGGGTAGGGTTAGGTTAGGGTTAGGCATAGTGTAGGGTTAGGGTAGGGTTAGGGTTAGTGTAGGGTTAGGTTAGGGTTAGTGTAGGGTTATGGTTAGGGATAGTGTAGGGTTAGGTTAGGTTAGGGTTAGGATAGGATTAGGTTAGGATAGGGTTAGGGTTAGGGTTAAGGGTTAGGTTAGGGTTTAGGGTTAGGGTTAGGTTAGGGTTAGGGTTAGGGTTAGGGTTAGGGTTAGGGTTAGGGTTAGGGTTAGGGTTAGGGTTAGGGTTAGGGTTAGGGTTAGGGTTAGGGTTAGGGTTAGGGTTAGGGTTAGGGTTAGGGTTAGGGATAGGTATAGGGTTAACTAAAGTGAAAGGCAAAGGGATAGTGTTAGGGTTAGGGTTAGGGTTAGGGTTAGGGTTAGGGTTAGGGTTAGGGTTAGGGTTAGGGTTAGGGTTTGGGTTAGGGTTAGGGTTAGGGTTAGGGTTAGGGTTAGGGTTAGGGTTAGGGTTAGGGTTAGGGTTAGGGTTAGGGTTAGGGTTAGGGTTAGGGTTAGGGTTAGGGTTAGGGTAGGGTTAGGTTAGGGTTAGGGATAGTGTAGGGTTAGGTTAGGGTTAGGGATAGTGTAGGGTTAGGTTAGGGTTAGGGTAGGGTTAGGTTAGGGTTAGGGATAGTGTAGGGTTAGGTTAGGGTTAGGGATAGTGTAGGGTTAGGTTAGGGTTAGGGTTAGTGTAGGGTTAGTGTAGGGTTAGTGTAGGGTTAGGGTTAGGGATAGTGTAGGGTTAGGTTAGGGTTAGGGTATTAAACTATACCTGGACAAGCTTCACAGTAGTCAAGGATAATCATTTATGGCATTTACTGAATTATAAGCATTAGGACAAAGATACGGTATACCAATATACACAGTAGTCAAAAGTTTGGGTACAGCCACTCCCCAAACTACACACCAAATAATCTAGCACTCATGGAATTAGACAGTCCACCTTAAACACCTCTACAATGGAACTTGACAGGAGGATAAACCAGCTTCCTTAACCTGCAGTGGAGGTCCTTACAGCTTCCATTCTTTTCGGGAGACTCCAAAGAGACACACCTCCAAAGTTTTAGAAGTAGATGGTTTAGCACTGTCCACCTAATCCCAAACACACACAGTGAGGTTAAGGTGATGTTCCTCATGCTAGTGGATCATTTTATAGATAGATGGATGGATGGATGGATGGATGGATGGATGGATAGATGGAGAGAGAGAGAGAGAGAGAGAGAGAGAGAGAGAGATAATATAAACTAAAATAAATAAAGTTATTAATACAGATCGAATATGAAGTCGTTCTGTCGTTCCTGCCTGCTCCTCCGGTTGGTCCAGCATGTTACAGGCCCCTCACTGCAGATCTGCTCTGTCCTGTAGGGTGATAATGGCATTAAGGGAGACAAAGGTCCAACTGGAGATCCAGGAATCCCTGGGAACCCAGGGCCTCCTGGCAGGAAGGGTCACACGGGTATGATGGGCATGTCTGGACCCCCTGGAGAAGTTGGTCCAGCTGGGCCACCAGGCACACCGGGCCAGCCTGGACTTCCGGGACAAAGGGTGAGATTTTGTCCTTCCATATTGGGATGGATCAGAGATCCTGCACTGATGTAGCACAGAGAGATCAGACTCAGGTTTTCCACTGTGTCTCCTTTAGGGAGAAACACCATCGCTGGAATCGATGCGGAGGTTAATTCAAGAGGAGCTCGCCAAAGAACTGGAAGGTGGGATTGATCAGCTGAGTTCTGCTGCTCCTTCGGAGCTTCTTCCTCCTCGGTAGATGAGCCAGGTTTCCAATCAAGTTTAAGATCATGAGTTTCAAGTCATCAACTCACATTCTGTGAAAGGGAATTGATCTCTTCAAAGATAACTGATCACTTCAGTGGGCATTGATCTCTTCAAAGAGAATTTAACTTCAAAGAGACTTTATCACTTTCATGGGAATTGATCACTTCAAAGACCACTGATTGCTTCAAGGGAATTGATCACTTCAGTGGGAATTAATCACAAAAATAACTGAGCACTTCAAAGAGACCTGAGTCCTTTAATGGGAATTGATCACTTAATTGCAGTTGATCACTTTAATGGGAACTGATCATTTCAACGATAACTGTCTACTTCAAAGAGAATTGATCACATCAAAGACAGTTGATCACTTTATGGAGAGTTTATCACTTTAAATGGAATTGATCACTTCAAAGAGAGTTGGTCTCTTTGAAATTATATCATTCCAGTGGGAATTAATCACTTCAAAGATTACTGACCACTTCAAAGATAACTGATCACGTCAAAGATAACTGCTCACTTTAAAAAGAACTGACCACTTCAACGATAACTGATCACTTCAAAGATTACTGATCACTTTAAAGCTTAGTGATCACTTCAAAGATAACTGATCACTTCAAATATAACTGATCACTTCAAAGCTTAGTGATCACTTCAAAGCTTAGTGATCACTTCAAATATAACTGATCACTTCAAAGATTACTGATCACTTCAAAGCTTAGTGATCACTTCAAAGATAACTGATCACTTCAAAGATAACTGATCACTTCAAAGATTACTGATCACTTCAAAGCTTAGTGATCACTTCAAATATAACTGATCACTTCAAAGATTACTGATCACTTTAAAGCTTAGTGATCACTTCAAATATAACTGATCACTTCATATATAAGTGATCACTTCAAAGATAACTGATCACTTCAAATATAACTGATCACTTCAAAGCTTAGTGATCACTTCAAATATAACTGATCACTTCAAAGATAACTGATCACTTCAAAGATAACTGATCACTTCAAAGATAACTGATCACTTCAAATATAACTGATCACTTCAAATATAACTGATCACTTCAAAGCTTAGTGATCACTTCAAATATAACTGGTCACTTCAAAGCTTAGTGATCACTTCAAAGCTTAGTGATCACTTCAAATATAACTGGTCACTTCAAAGATTACTGATCACTTCAAAGCTTAGTGATCACTTCAAATATAACTGATCACTTCATATATAAGTGATCACTTCAAAGATTACTGATCACTTCAAAGATTACTGATCACTTCAAAGATAACTGATCACTTCAAAGATAACTGACCACTTCAAAGATAACTGATCACTTAAAAGACAGTTTATTACTTCAGTAGGAATAGATCATTATATTAGGAATAGATCTCTTTAAAGAGAGTTGAAGGGGAACTGATCACTTAAAGACTGATCACTCACACTTTTAGTGCCAGTCTTATTTGCACTGAAGGGTCTGTTTTGATACCGTATGTTTTAAAAATCATATTTTAATTCAATTTTAATCTTTTCATGTGTTTTTTTCTGCAATCCCAGCCAAACTGGCCTACCTCATGGCCCAGTTTCAGCCCACACACATTAAGAGCACAGCCGGACGTCCTGGGCCACCTGGGCCACCAGGTAAAGACGGACAGACTGGAAGACAAGGACCACCTGGAGAACCTGGCATACCTGGCCAAAGTGGGGCAGAAGGACTCAGAGGTCCGATGGGTCCTAAAGGTACTGTGCTCAGTGTTCGTGTGACCTACACTGGTGGCTTTTGTTTACTATTGATCTGAGGGTGTTCAGTTTTCCACAATCATTCCTAACATCTGGACTTGGAAAACAACTGAACTTCCTGTTGCTGACTTGCAGGTGAAAGAGGTGCCAAGGGAGAGAAAGGAGAAGATGGTGTTGGGCAGAGAGGAGAGCCTGGCATACCTGGCCCTGCAGGTAAGACTCTAGTGAAACTCTCCACAGTAATAGACACATAGCCGCAGAAGAAAGTGATGGTGGTGTTAGCGTGTGTTGGGCTGGTGTGAGTGGATCAGGCGCAGCAGTGCTACCTCAGTGTCACTGCTGGACTGAGAATCGTCCATAAAGCCAAAGCGTCCTGTGGGCAGCGTCCCGTGGGCAGCGTCCTGTGGGCAGCGTCCTGTGGGCAGCGTCCTGTGGGCAGCGTCCTGTGGGCAGCGTCCTGTGGGCAGCGTCCTGTGTCCACTAATGAAGGACTAGAGGATGACCAACACTGCACTGTGCAGCAGCAGATGAGCTATCGTCTCTGACTGTCCATCTACAAGGTGGACCAGCAAGGTAGGAGTGTCTAACAGAGTGGACAGTGAGTGGACACAGTGTCTCAACACTCCAGCAGCACTGCTGTGTCTGATCCACTCACACCAGCACCACACACACTAACACACCACCACCACGTCAGTGTCCCTGCAGTGCTGAGAATGATCCACCACCCACATCATACCTGCTCTGTGGTGGTCCTGTGGGGGTCCTGACCATTGAAGAACAGGGTAATAAAGTTTGTGCAGTCAGCAGTCTGAGCCGAGTTGTCTCTGTTACTGTAGGTCCAGCGGGAATGCCCGGCTACGGTAAAGACGGTCTTCCAGGAGCAGCAGGATCTCAGGGAGAGCCTGGAAATCCAGGACCTCACGGTCAGCCTGGCCCACCGGGACCCCCAGGACAGTGCGACCCCTCACAGTGTGCCTACTATGCCAGCCTGGCATCACGACCTCACACTAAAAACGTCAAGGGCACTTAAGACCACTGCGCCGCCATTCACCTGGACCTATTTATGAACTTGAATGAAGCCAGAGCTTTTCCTGTCGGTGTCCGGGGAACTTCGGTTTGGGAACGCTGAGACGTGTGTATGAGTCTGTTGAAGTGTGTTTGAGTGTGCGAATGTCCTGCCGGTCAGATATAAAAGGGAATTATGGGTAATTTGTTTGCTGGGCAGGAATGGGGGCGGGGTTTGTACTATAAGTCGAGGAAGACTAAGGTATTTAAATGTAGCTCAGTTTCTTCCGTCAGGGATTTTTGCTCTCTGTTGACCAAGATGTACTGTCCAGGCTTTTTAGGCCACTGATGAAATTATATCCCTCACCTGAGGTGCCACGGTGACATTAGCCCAGTACCAAATGGCACACTTGCCGTCCTGTGATCCTCATGTGTGTAGATCCTCAAGGCTGTCCCATTTCCTCTTATTAATAATACACTCATCATCAAAGTAGTATCTGCACCCCGAAGGAGGTGTGGGGTTGCCGTGGTGTTGGGAAGGAAGGTAAAGGTGACCAGGATCAATAACTGATTATACATTTAGACTGATATGATCAATATTTACTGAGCTACACATACAGAAGTCTGTCTCTCGGTATGGTGTTGGGCCGCCATGTTTGCTAACCCAACATACCAGACGTCTCGGTATGGAGCTGTAGAGGTTCCTAATGGAGTCCTGTGATAATCCATCCCATGCAGCTTGAATATCCTCACACAGTTCCTGCAGATGGTGCGGTAGGGGTGGAGGTGGAGTGACACCAGGCCTTCTTGGTGCTGACCACGGTGCCTCCACACACGGATTCGTTGGTCGTCTCCACCAAGACTAAAGCGGGACTCGTCACTGAAGATGACCCGCTGCCATTCTGAGTCACTCCATGACAGTCTGGTACGACACCACTGCAGTCTTTGGTGACGGTGACGTGGTGTTAAGGACAGTCGTGGTAACGGTCTGTGTGCATGTAGTCCTGCATGGTGCAGCCGTCTGCTGATGGTGCTGCACTAACAGGATGACTCATGGAGGACACCACTGCTCGCTGTTGGGTCAGGTACGTAAGACCCGTTCTTACTTACGTGTGGCTGAGTGTGAAACAATGCCAACCCTGCCCACCAAGTTTCATTACTGTTAGTTGATTCCTTTGGGGTACAGCTATTTTTTGATGATGAGTCTAATCCAACAAACACCCACCCATTACCATTTCAACCAGTGGTCTTAGTTCATCTGTGAACACTGTAGTGGTCAGTTCATTTCAAACATGATGGCTGACATCACCTGGGCACAGGAGGACCGCAAGGTGTAGGGCACCATTTGGAACTGGGCTAGTGCCATTGCCCCCTGAGCCAACAATGGACTGAGTTAGGCTGAATTGGTCTGCAGAATTGATTGGTTGTTGGGGGAGTCGGGATGGGGGGGCCGTTATCTGGTAAGGAGATCTACCTTCCTGAGTTTCATTGACGAGAAATGGTTTGATTGGTGATCTTCTCAGAGATGATGGCGTGCACCATTATCCCCACCATTTGCATTATATATGTTTGTTGCGTCATATGTACTATTAATGTGTTTTTATTGCTTGTTATAACAAATTTAACCCGTATTGTATCTATTAGTAACGTCCAGTAATGCCCCAACTCTTAAGACCCCAAAACAGACATATAGATATTTAACAGCATTAGTAATTTTTTTATTAGAATTAATTGGAGAAGATGTTTGGAAGAGATGTTTTTCTTTCTATGAGCCGCATCTATAGAGGGTACAATCCTCTCCACGTCTACCAGTCATACTGTTAAACTAGTTGTGCTGGCTCATAAAGTTCCATTGCTATACCTTTCTATAGTCTGTCCCATACAGCCGGACATAGAGCCGGTCATTGGAATGGCCTGTGCTGTCCTACCCAGACAATAAAAGCAAAGTTGTTGACTCTGATGGAACATCACTGTACAATGTTTGGCTTAATAATTCACCTCCACACTAACGGTCTGAAAGCCAGGCCTCTTGTGAGCCAATTAGAGACACCTGAAAAGTCAGAGAGCTGGTTTCTGAAATGACCGCAGCCCTCAACAAGGGATTTCGTTTCAGTGTAATGTGAATAATGACCAACTGTAACAACAACGAGGTCACGCCTGATTGGTATCTGCTTTTCAGTGGACTTGGTCGGCTAGGAACCCTAACTTTTTCTTAGGAAACTTGAGAAGATATTGGAGGGTACGGTCCATACTGTAAAGGCAAGACCTGTGATCAGTGAGTGTGTTTACATTCCCTTCATAATCTGATCATAAGGCCCGTTCTGTTTTTCGCTCAGTAATCCAGTTTCGCAGTGCATGTAGACCCTTACTCTGATTTCTTTCGCTTTGCTCAATTCGCATGTGGTGCCAGAAGTAAGCAAACAGCTTCAACCCAGCCACAACCGGCAAACAAAACATTCTTGGAGCGATGCTAGAACCAAGGATTTTTATGACTTAATACACCACCAGTCAAAAGTTTAGACACACCCAGCTAAATGGATGTTGTAGGTGATCTTAAAGACTCTGCGGTCTTAACAGCTCCGATGGTTGAGAGTCTAAACCAGTCCATATCCTGGTATACCACATATACTCTTGATGTACCACAGTATGATATTTCTCCATATCTAATATAGATTTAGATGCCCAGTTTAAAGCTCTGGTTCCTCTTTGAGGTTAGTGAATATTCATGATGAAACCCACCAATAGAATCGCTCCAAACCTGCTTAGTAATAAACCTCGTTCAATCAGCTCCACTGCAGGTTAAGAAAGCTGGTCCATCCTCCTGTAAAGCTCCACTCTGGAGGTGTTTAAGGTGGACTGTATAATTCCGTGAGTGCTAGTTTATAGCTTGGCGTCTTCACTTTTGGCTGGTACTGTACGTTCATATTGTCCAAGTGACACCAAAACAGCTTGGAAAAAAGCCAAAGTTGGAGTTTGACTTTATAATTATGCCGGCTGCCAAGCAGAAACCCCATTCCTGCCTGGCTCATGAGGCCCAGGAGTTTCCCTATTATCTGATTGCCTGGAAATCTGATTTCCTGATCAGGTTGTTTAGTGCATGTGAACACACTCACCTTACAGTGGCTGGAGCACCTTCCTCACCCGAAAGGCTTTTGCGGTCGTTCGGTTAGAGGGTCGGCTACCGTCTTGTAAAACGTATGACCTGATTAAACCCATTTTCATACTGTACCTAATGATTGACAGTTACCTGCTTTCCCCCAACCCCTTAATGCCCCAGAGCAGAACTGAATCTGTTTGGGATGATGCTAGGCCAGTCTATGTAACCCAGATCTTCCCAGCAGTGTTGGTTTGCGTTTCTGCTTGTTTGTGCTCGCTCTTCTTGTTTTAGCTTCACCGATAATAAATGACAAGTGCTAATGATGGGACATGTCTGGACAAGCCAGCTCATTACTCCGGCATGGCTATGTAAATTAAAGTTTGGTCACTTTGACTGCCACCTGTTCTCGCTTCACCGCTGGGTCTAACTTGGTCTCAGCCTTTTGGCTTAACAAGTGTTTTGATGTTGTTGTTTTGTTTTCCCTCTTCTTTTTGTCACAGGTTGCATAAATTATTTTAATGAGCTACCAGCATTGTAAAACAACAGAAACTATGCATGAAGTCCTCCTGTTTATACTGATTCCTTGGTGCTAAAGTATCTGAATTAGGACGATGTGTATGTATTGGAAAGGAAACCTATGTTGTAATAAAGAGTGGATCAGGCCCATTTTATAGAACATGCATTTTCATTCCGAATCTTCATTGTTCTGTAGGGACATTGGAAGTAGCTCTATGTCATATGGTACACATACAGGGGTTGGACAATGAAACTGAAACACCTGGTTTTAGACCACAATCATTTATTAGTATGGTGTAGGGTCTCCTTTTGCGGCCAATACAGCGTCAGTTGGTCTTGGGAATGACATATACTGCGTCCTGCACAGTGGTCAGAGGGATTTTAAGCCATTCTTCTTGCAGGATAGTGGCCAGGTCACTACGTGATGCTGGTGGAGGTTCGTCCTTCTTGGTGGTGTGCTGACATTACCCTGGATACCGTGGCTCTTGATACATCACAAAGGCTTGCTGTCTTGGTCACAGATGCGCCAGCAAGACGTGCACCAACAGTCTGTCCTCTTTTGAACTCTGGTATGTCACCCATAATGTTGTGTGCATTGCAGTATTTTGAGCAGAACTGTGCTCTTACCTGCTAACTGAACCTTCACACTCTGCTCTTACTGGTGCAATGTGCAATTAATGAAGACTGGCCACCAGGCTGGTCCAATTTAGCCATGAGACCTCCCACACTAAAATGACAGGTGTTTCAGTTTCATTGTCCAACCCCTGTAAGCAACTCAAAATGTTGAGTTGGCTCTTGCAAAATCAGTGATAGAGTCGATGTTTACTGGCAGTGATTAAAGAGGCTTGGTTACAGCCAAACTGTCCGTTTAAAACTTTTAAAGTGCATCTAAACTCACCTGACAAAACAACAAGTCACCTTGCATGTTTAAGGTGGTAGTAACTCCAGGCTCCTGCAGATGGCGCTGCTGTACAAGGATGATGGGGCTGTAAATACCTGTGGGTGTGAGTGACGAGATCCATAGACTGGGAAGAGGTGGTACAGTGCAGGGAATGTCTCGTTCCATGTGTTGAAAATGGCTCCAGAGCAGATGTTAAGGATGGGCTAAAAGAAGGGACTGAGCATGTGGGTGTGGCCTAAGACCATAGTGTGAAGTAAGTAGCTTAATCTGCAGGTGTATGGAAGCGTACGGTCATACAGGTCTACCAGCAGTGGCTAAAATCCCAGTCTACAGGGAATACTCCTCAGTATTGGGCCAGGGAAGGCATCCACCAAATCTGGCCCAACTGAGCAATGCTTTGATGCAAGTGTGTCTGAACACTGATGTGACTACATCCATCAGCTACATCACATCTGTTATTGGTGGTACACACTATTGGGTATGTTTCAGTCACATGGGACTCATGTTTTTGTCTGGTGAGCTTATAGAAAGCTTGAAAACAACCTCTAAAGCAGAAATGAGAGTTGCTATTACAGGAAACCAGCTAACTCACTAAGAATTCTGGGTAACTTTGGCCCGGAATACGTGATAGCAGTGGATTGTAAGAACCTGGGTAATAACTTGATCACTCGAGCACAAACAACATCGGGACTCTCAGTTTAGAAGGTGAAGTTTATAGCCCAAAGAATAAGTGATTAAGTTAATTTTTTTAACTCCAAGTGTTGAGCTTTAAATGCATGGACACGTCATCTAGTAATGTAGACGTCGTACAGAAAGTTGATTTAATATCACGCCACGTTAATATGTATGAATTTAGTTCCAGAGAGTACATTATAAGTTAGCATCCTGAGCGAGCTTAGTGGTGTTCCTCAGGGGCTCATATTAGGCCCAATTAAAGGGTCATATTCACTGGGTTAAGACCATTCTTGCGCTCTACAAGATCTCATGGCATGTCAGAGGCTTGTCTGACATGCTCAACAGAATGATATATGCTGGCTCTAATCCTGGCCTAGTCAGAAACAGGGGATTAATGAATTAATTGAGCACTATGAATGAAGGAAGGGAGCGTCGGTACAGGAAGTGGAGAGGAAAAACGGTTTTTATAGCAAGTGAAACTCTGGTAATCCGTCCTATCACCCTCCTCTGAAACAGACTAAAGCGTTTGTGGCGAGCAGCTCTAAAGCCCAGTTCATTGAGCTGTGTGATTGTGTCATATTTTATATTGCATGCAGCAAAAAAAAAAAACAGTCTCTGACAGGACAGTTACTACGCTACGCTATTTCAGAACTGCCTCCTGAACACAGTAACTCAGCCTACTCAGCTCTTTACAGGGGCCAACCTTCCCATCCTGCCCCTGGAACCCATTGCCCAGAACCCTAGCAAAAAAAATGGATCACACCAACACACCAACACCACGTCAGTGTCACTGCAGTGCTGAGAATGATCCACCACCCATATACTACTTGCTCTGTGGTGGT
The DNA here is from genome assembly GCA_024036415.1 of Prochilodus magdalenae. Classification (NCBI taxonomy): domain Eukaryota; kingdom Metazoa; phylum Chordata; class Actinopteri; order Characiformes; family Prochilodontidae; genus Prochilodus; species Prochilodus magdalenae. The sequence goes on from JAMWET010004681.1 coordinate 28,606, forward strand.
CCTGTGGGGGTCCTGACCATTGTAGAACAGGGTAATAAAGTATACAGAGAAACAGATGGACTACAATCTGGACCTGTACACTTACAGAGTGTCCTGTATGCTCAGTGGAGCTGATTGGACAGTGACTGTGGATATGAGGAGATGGTCATCATTTATAATTTGGGATTTTAGAGATGCTTTATATATAAAGTGGTTGGTCAGTGTGTGTTGGTGAGGTGCTGCAATGGAAAGTACAACCCTCAGTGATTTCCTGGTGGTGGAGAATTTTTATTTCAGTATCCCAATCATTGGAAGCACGGTGATGCCATGCAGGTTTGATTTAGCTTACTGTCTGGTAGCGTCACTGTTGGGAATTGCCCTTGATGGTCACATATTTATCAGAAAATAAACAATAAAAACATGCAAAAAAAAAAAAGTTGGTACTTTTGTAAAACTACGCCAATCAGTTCACCACAGGCCTTGGGTTACAGCTGCCCATCTGCGCCTCAAAGAAATCAAAATGCTCGTCTGCATTTCCTCCCTTTATTCTAGTGTATGTACAAATCACAACAACAACCGTGCACTGGGTCGGAATTCAATAGATCTGTCTTCGGAGAGTTGGAAAGAGTCTCTATACAGCTGTGGGAAGGCTCCCCCTTTACACTGATTCACCATGGCGATATCTGGAGTCTCTTCAAGTTTACTGGATGCACTTCCACTCTGTTCACTGCTGACTGTCTGGAAATGGTGATGGTGATGGATGAAGCTTTGTCTTGGGGGCTTCACGTTCACGGGCCCTTAATATTAAGGGGCTTTTTCCCACCGACTACATAAAGGGGCTGAGGCCTGAAGCAGTTTGAAGGATCACAGAGGCCGGGGGGGCCAGCGGGTCCTCTGGTTCCTGGAGTGCCTGGGATACCGGGGGTTCCCGCTTCTCCACGGGCACCGTTTTGGCCATCCTTACCAATGCCAGGCTTGCCAGGAGATCCTACACAAAGAAGCAGAGATAATAAAAGGTGAGCGAGAGGCAAGTCAAGACACCACCTCAAATTCAGTTCCACCTTTTCGGGCATGCCTTTAGGTAACGATTCCAGGTTGTTCCCGTTTGTTTTGTAAGTGGTGAATGTGAGAAGGCTGTATGTCAATGTAGTTGGGTAGACAAGACATCAGTAGATGTCAGCTAATGATTCTGTCAGATGATATATCATCGCTGCCCACAGAAAAGCAAGCCTCTCCAAAATGGCAACTTTACAGGAGAGGCCAAAAACCATGTTCAATTTGTATGGAAGTCAATGGAACCACACTTTTTTACTAGCGAGTTTGGGCCATTAGGGTTGGTTTATTTCTCTTGAAATTTTCACACAGTGTAAACAGCAGCTGCTGTGTCGCAGTGATGCATAAAAGTAAAAATCAAGAAAATTAAGGTGCATGTTTTTATTTGGCATCAACCATATGCAGTAAGAAATTATGATCACTTGGAGAAAACTGTAGTTGCACAATGACCGCTGTTGCATGATGTAGCCTGTGTTTTTAAATGTTTAAATTTGAGATTTTTAAATGTTGCAGCACTTGAATCAGTTTTCAATTGCACTCAGACAGAACTGAGTGGTGTCCCTCAGGGCTTCATATTAGGGCCCATTAAAAGTCAGGTTTACTCAGGCAAAGCAATGCTGTGGGTCCGTGGGGTGACCCTCAAGGCTTGTCTCTGAATTTCTCGCATGGTTAACAGATGATGATATCCCTTGTAATTTTCATACACACATTTTCCTTCAACTATTTATTATTATTAATATTTAACTGTTTAAGTTCAGTTAAAACCATTCTGTGAGTCTACAGCAAAAAATGACCAATGAGGATGGCAAGTTGGCCTTGTAGGAAGTTACCCTAACCTTACCCTATCATTCCATATCAGAACATACATGAAGATACATAACTTACATCATAAAAATATTTCTCAAGTATCCCTAATGGGCAACAACATAAAATATTGTTTACATATTTCAGTCAAAAACATTCCATGGGTTTACAGTATGGCCAATGATAATGATTGATTTCTCCTCCAAGAAAGTTACCCTTAGCTTACCTTACAATTCCATAATCTAACAACTTTCTATATTATTCATACCTTATATTCCATAATAACAGGGATATTTTGAAGCATTTTGGCACTAAAATATAATATTTTATATATATATTATATTTATATATACTTATATAATATTTTATATTTATTTTGTAACTTAACTCGAACTTAACCACCTTTGTACATGTTGGTGTTCCTCAGGGTCCAGTTTTTGGGCCCCTAAAAGTCATATATTTAGTCAAAACTATTCTGTGGGTCTGTAGGGTGAATCCAGCATCGTCAACAAAGCTGAATATTGTTCATCTACATCATATAGGCATCTACGTTCAGTCAAAAACATTGCATGGGCTGAGTGTGGGGTGATGTATTGGGGCCCCCCAAAAAATGACCCCAACTTTACAATGTACATAAACTTTATATATTGTACGTAACTTCTTACATAATAAAAATGAATTAAAATGAAGTATTTCTGAAGCAGAAGATCCAAAAAAGAGTTTAATTCTGAATTATTTACATCAGTCATCAAAACCTCTCAAATCAGTGATACCTCAACATAGCCACAGGCTTCCGGAGAGTTTTTTCTCTAGAGCTTTATCTGATAGATCTCCTAAGATGGTTATTTTCTATTATCCAGTTAAGAAGTTGAAAAGTTATGCGTATATATTTTGTCAATGTTCAAAGCAATACAAAAAAAAGTATTTTCATTTTTCTTGATTTTTACTGTTATGCATCATTGGAATACCGCTGCTCCCCTGTACCTTGTGTGAAAATTCCATGATGTATGAACAAACAGGAATGTCATTAAAGTGCTTGGAGAAATGTCTGGTTCCACTGACTTCCATTAAAACATAATTTGGTTTTTGCCCTCTCCTGTAAAGTTGCTATTTTGCAGATACTTGCTTTTCTTTGGACAATGATGATTTATTGAGCACTACTCCCATATTGTTCAGGACCCTCAGCTTTTAGGGACAAAGGTTCACAGTAAAAATAAAAGGCTTTTAGAAAGCTTAATCGCATTACTGTCTTCACTACATGACAAATGTGTGGGGTTGGCTTGCTTCTGGAAAACAGGGAATCATAAGCTACATCAATTTTCCAGTAAATGTTGTTTCGTTTCGCTGCCATCACTAACAAGAAGGATGCTTCTAGTAATTCTACTGCTGTGGCATTTTATTGCATTGAGCTCAGCCTTGTGTTATTCCACAACAGCTTTATGGCTAATAATGGTTAAATATTGTGTATAAAATGTAAGAGCTTTTAAAGGTTTAATAAAAGAGGTCGAATTAATGACTTCAGCTATTTGAAGCCCATCGTAGTTGTTCAGTTGTACGAAGTATTGGCCAATAGAATAAAGCAGCCACACATGAGTCTAAGCTCACCATGCCCAATGCTGAGCATCAGTTAGAATGGGCTACAGCCCCCCAGCACTGGGCTGTGCAGCAGTGGAACTGTGTTTTCTGGAGTGATGGCGCTTTATCTAGTACCTTTGGAATCAGCTGGAGTGATCCAGAACTGATCATTCAGTATCACAGGTCAGTCAGATCCTCATAGACTGTTCCAACGTCAGTACCTGACCTCACTAATGCTCAATCAAATCCTCACAGCAATGTTCCAACGTCAGTACCTGACCTCACTAATGCTCAATCAAATCCTTACAGCAATGTTCCAACATCAGTACCTGACCTCACTAATATTCAATCAAATCCTCACAGCAATGTTCCAACATCAGTACCTGACCTCACTAATGCTCAATCAAATCCTCACAGCAATGTTCTAACATCAGTACCTGACCTCACTAATGCTCAATCAAATCCTCACAGCAATGTTCTAACATCAGTACCTGACCTCACAGATGCCCATCAATCCTCACAGCAACGTTCCAACATCAGTCCCTGACTTCAATAATGCTCAATCAAATCCTCACAGCAATGTTCCAGCATCAGTACCTGACCTCACTAATGCTCAGTCAGATCCTCACAGCAATGTTCCAACATCAGTAGCTGACCTCACAGATGCCCATCAATCCTCACAGCAACATTCCAACATCAGTCCCTGACTTCAATAATGCTCAATCAAATCCTCACAGCAATGTTCCAACATCAGTACCTGACCTTACTAATATTAAATCAAATCCTCACAGCAATGTTCCAACATCAGTACCTGACCTCATTCATATTTAATCAAATCCTCACAGCAGTGTTCCAAGATCAGTACCAGACCTCACTAATATTCAATCAAATCCTTACAGCAATGTTCCAGCATCAGTACCTGAAATCACTAATGCTCAATCAAATTCTCACAGCAATGTTCCAACATTTAGGGTAAAGCCTTCCCTGAGAAGTAGAGGCCGTTACTGTAGTTAACAATGAACTTCAGAGGAAATGCTAGAACTGCAGGTGTCTACATACTTTTGGACATATTTTAAAATTCCTATATGAGGAAGCACATCCGTCCCGTTTAACGGCGTTCATAGGACTGAGTGAAGCAAACGAAGCGCATGCTGGAACACTTTCGGGTGTTGTAAATGTCAGTCTACCTTTGTGTTGACATGACCTTTCACTTCAAACAAGGCTAATACCAGCAGGTGTGGATGTTCAGGACGATGAGGTCTTACCCTGGACTCCCGGCTCTCCAGGGGTTCCTGGAATTCCAATGCCTTTATCTCCCTTATCTCCCTTAGGTCCTGCATCACCTATGAAAGACACCAAACACAAGCAGTCATGTTATGAGTGGGTCATTTATCACGTTAATTAATTATAACGTGTTAATTATCTCGTTATGTCCCAAGACACTTTCTAATCATATCACAGATATCATCAGTATTTGAAGAACGCTGACTGCATGTTTGATTACCAACACACCATAATTAGTCGTGTTCATCTGTTCAATTACCGCACTGCATAGAAATGTTAGTGGCAGCATTATTAGCGCTGTCTAATCTGGCACTGCTGAACTGTAGATGCGGTAGATGCTTCTATATGGAATCACCCGCTAGGCTACTCTCCATCAACTGCACTATCAGACATCTACTAGGCTACCATCCACCTTGTAGGTTACCATACACCCACTAGGCTACCGTTCACCCACTAAGCTACCATCCACCAAACCAGGCTACTATCCACCCACTAGGCTATCACACACCTCCTAGGCTGCCATCCACCAAACAGGTTAGCAACTACCCTCCAACTGGAATACCATCCACCCCACTGGGTTATCATCCACCAAATTAGACTACAGTACAACCACAAGGCTATTGCCCACTTAACAGGTTGCCAGCTACCCACTAGACCACCGTCCACCAGCTAAAATACCACCCCAACAAATAGGCTAGTGTCCACCCACATTACTAGTGTACATCCTCTAGGCTACCGCCCACCCACTAGGCTACACCCACCAAACTAGGCTACTATCCCACAAGGCAAGGTCTCCATTTATTAGGCTAGCATTTAGCCACTAGGCTACTATCCTACCATTTACCCACTAGGCCAGGCCTCTATTCACTATGCTATGATTTACCCACTAGTTTACCGTCCCACAACTAGGCTAAGCTACATCTACCAAGCTAGGTTATCCTACTATCCTACCATTGACTCACTAGGCCACTAGGTTAGGCCTTCTTTCACTAGGCTGTCATTTACTTACTGTGTTACCATCCCACAACTAGGCTACCAGTTACCTGCTAGGCCACGTCCACCCACAGGCTACATCTACCCATAAGCCACCAAACTAAGCTGCTATCCTACTGTTAACCCACAAGGCCACTAGGTTAGGCCTCCATTTACTAGGCTACCATTTACCCACTAGTTTACCGTCCACCAACCAGGTTATCATTTACCCACTTGGTTAAAGTCCCACAACTAGGCTACCATTTACCCACTAGGCTACTATCCACTAGTTTACTGTCCCACAACTATGCTAAGCTACATCCACCAAGCTAGGTTATCCTACTATCCTACCATTGACCCACTAGGCCACTAGGTTAGGCCTTCTTTTACTAGGCTAGCATTTACCCACTGGTTTACCATCCAACAACTAGGCTATCATTTACCCACTTGGTTAACATCCAACAACTAGGCTACTAGTTACCCACATGGCTACCGTCCACCCACAAGACTCCATCTACCAAACAAGGCTACTATCCTACTATTGACCCACTAGGCTACCCGTTATCTAACTAGGCCTGAGTGTAACCTGTGATCTTTACACATTTTTATGGTGACCGTTCCAACCCTGGTGACTTACTGAGGACTACATCCCGGTACTGCATGACTTCTGAGGTCCATTAGGTTGGAGCTTTTCTTATTTGGTGCTCAGACAGTTCTAGGCTCATTCATTATATGATTGAGATGCAGTTCCACAGAGCGAGCCAGGGGCTCTCATTATCATCTCCTTATTACAGTTCCATTTCAAAACTCATTAACAAGCACACTCTTCCTCCTTAGCTGAAGGGCTAATTAGCATCAGCCGAACATATTGCACTGCAAGTTGGGACGACGAAACCGTAAGAAACACATTGTCAAAATCCCCAGGGGCTACTTCCCCTGAGTTAGCACGTCAGAAGCAAACTACGGGAAATCAGTCCCTGTCGTGTCATTCGAGGTACTGCATCCGAAGGTGAGTCGCAGTTATGAGACAGGCTTTAGCACATTTAGAAGTAAGGTGAACTGCAGAATGGACTATAGGCTTCATTATGTTTTGGATCTTGGGAAGAACTACTTTTGGAAGCCATGTGGAGCTCAGATGATCAAAGACGGAGTGACAGAAAGGAATTGAAAGTTAATTAAGTAAAAAGTTGAATCTAAAAGCTCTCAGGAGAAGTGTCTATTCCAGAATACAGTGGGGTAGCATTTCCGCCTTTATCCAAAGCGTCGTTACAATTAAGACTCCAAAGAAATTCATTTTAAAGTTTTCCAAAAATGTTTCCAAATTCCGAATTGTCATTTGGGACAGTATGTGAAACTTGAAACTTCATTCCCTTGGTTTAGAGAACTGTGTGTAGGCCAAAAGATGAAACACCATAAGTGGTCCTTCTGATGGCACCGCATTAAAAACTGGCCTCCTTCTGATATGGATATCGCCACATGGGCTCAGGAATACTTTGTCAAACTGTCACTTTATCCACAAATGCAATCAAGACTGCACTGTGCACAGTGAAAGGACATTGAGCCGCAAGAGAGGACGAACAAATGGAGACCCTGTGTACTTTTAAGTGTTTAGTAACTCCACGTTCCTGCAGATGCGTTGATATGTCCCGCTATATCCAGTGACGCGGACTCCATAGACTGGGAAGAGATCGGTGCTACTAGTGCAGGGACAGTGTCTCGTTCCATGTGTGGTTAAATGGCTCCAGAGCAGATGTTAAATCGATTCGGCTAAGAGTGAGGGACTGCAAATATGTGTGGTGTGTGGCCAAAGACCATAGAATATCTGGTGTGTAGAAAGGTTCATGCAGTAGATGAACTGCAGGTGTATGGGAATTTCTAACAAGTGCACGTAATACGGCTAAGTTACGGGGTCTACACAGCAGTGGATATAAGACTAGACTTATAGTTCTATCATTCCTTACGCAGGCAAGGCTAGGTGTTAGGTAGAGAGACTTGAGCCCAAGGACTATTGGTTGGTACTCAGTATCAGGGCAACCCTTGGCCCCCAGCTTAAACCCCCCTGTACAGTCAAACAGCAATCGGACGCGCATGATTTGCTATCCAACCTACGCATTTTTCCAACACCGCCGAAGCCCCTTTCTGACTAATAATGCTGTATTGGATAAAAACTCTACCTTTGGTGCATATCTGAGTTGCTTATGTACAATGCGCAGGCACCATTATTAAAACCCATGGGAGAGTTGGTAGCACGAGTAGACCTCTAAGGTCACGGGACTCGCGGCTAAGTCTCCAAGAGCGGAGAGGGTCCACCTAGACTGTGGCCAGAGGCCCTGCCTTTACAGGGGGGTCCAGGGGTGGGAACACCACGGGGGCATGGAGTAGTCCGAGGGAGAACCAATAGGCAGAGGCTTCGTGGCCAATTCTTTCTGGCAGGCGTCAAGAGGTGCTGTGGTTATTGATAAAGCAGATAGATCCTTAAGAGCATAATGAAACAAGTGGAACGTTACGCGACGAAAAGAAAGGGTGAGTAGGAGAAGGAGGAGGATCGGATGGGAGGTCCTACGGGAACCGCCGACTGGGTGATTACGCCTGTGGGGATACGGCCTGGCTACACAAAGTGATTATCTACGGAGGAATCTTTTTAAGGCGCTCGCTAAGCCATGATGGAGGCCCTGTACATAACACCAGAAAGCTACCCCAGTGTTAACATTCATTCAACTTTTTTTCAGCCTGGAACGATAAGTGACTCACCAGGGTATCCTCTGGGTCCTTCTCTGGGGGGGTCGGAGGTGGCTATGCCCTCCGATGCTCTCCCTCACATTCCTTCTTGATCCTTGGTGGCCAGCCAATCATGTCGTTTTCTGTCCTGGCTGTACTACTGCGGACGATTTTCCTCACGCTCTCCCTGTAGGCTCCTACTCAGTCGCTTTCTCTCGTCTGCTCTAGGGAAAATATATCTATTTTTGATAAGAAAAGAAAGCCTATTCTAGCGCAATGAGAACTCGCGACCAACACATATTTATCCTTCTAGGTATTGCTGGCCTTAGGTCCCACTCCACAGCCTACCAACCTACTAGCAGAGCGGCTGTGCCCTCGTTTTCAGCTGTGTCATCACCTACCCGAAGTACCGCTCGGCTGCCGAAGCACGCTTTGTTGAGCCCTGCGCGTCCTTGCGCTAGGACATGCCTAGCCACATCACATATTTTTGGTAGATAACACCTTTTCATAGTATTGAGACTGCGCAATAAGATTTAGTCGATTATACATTAAAATAATATCAATCCAGATTGTGACGCTTGTCGTCATAATATATCATGTGTGGCCGTGTGTATGTGTTATATATATATAATATATATATATGTATTATGACCACTTTTAATGGACTTCTTATGGTTATTGATGTTAAAAGAATATACTCGTTCGCCGTCCACTTGATAACTAATGTATCTCCGATTTTTGTCCATTTTTACTTTTATGCATCATGTTTTGACCCAGCTCGCATCTGCAAGCTTTACACTCGTCGTGATGAGACTCAATGATAAAAGGGAACCCACACGGAAACTAAAATGACCCCAAAAGGTTGGAAAGAACGTATGGTATCCATTGACTTCCCCTCCCCCTCTGGTTGACGTTGCCATTTGGAGATTATATATTATATACTATATATATATATGAATTTATCAATTATATGATATTACAGGATAAAACCTACTATATGCTCGTTAACAGTATAATTTAGAATAAAATATCTTGGACTGTCACTGTACCGGCATATATGATAATCGACCATTCTCACAGCTATATATGCCAACTGTATGGATATATGCCACCCAATCACATGTGACCTGTAATGACCAATGACTTATCGTATCAACAATCATAATAGCCATACGTAACAGACCTCGTTCAGGGTTTACAGTGATATATGCTTAATCTTGTGAAAATAATGCTAAACAAGGAAATAAAATGGCGTCTTAAATAAATTTTGGAAAGTTTTAGCAGTTTATATTGGACCTACACTATTGTGTTCTTCACACTATTGGTGGATTCGTGAAGTAAAATTTAGAGAATGATGAAGCGCTCATCTGTAACTACACATACCACAACATGGGACCACCTGTAGATACACCAGCTAGATTGAGGTGAAGAACACAAACAGTCTGTATTAACACGTACCTCACTTCCCTTTCGGCACCCAACATTGGTCATGTCAGGGTGGTGTCTAGCTCGTTAGACCCATAGCTGGACCCTAATCACCACTCCAAATGCCAGACACCTTGTCAACACTAAAGCATGATGTAATAATACGAGCTAGAACTTCAGCTCACTGCCCAAGAACAAATGGAATCCAGGGTAATTAAGACACATGAATTTGAATAAAAAAAATGGTAATAGCACAGAAGTTTCAATTCCAAAGGTTGGAAATATGAATATATACACAAGCAAATACATCGGGCTCAGGAAAACATGAAGGCAAGTAAAACCAAAGTTTGTATAACAAATTTGGGAAAATGAAAAACATAAAAAATTGTAGCATAACACAACTATTTCTGCCACAGGCACTTAGAGTTAAAAAGAAGAAAATAATAAGATCATTTCAAAATTTTAATGTTCAATTTAAAAAAACAAAAATACAAAAGACCAGTATGCTAAACTATTGTGGATGAGCAAGATTTATTATGCAACGGATGTATGGGACCACAAATTTAGAAAGTAGATTAAAAAAACAACTTACGCGTGAGAGACGAAGATCAGAAAAAATGTATTTCGTCACAAGTAGAATTACATGGCACCATAAGCTTGCTTAGATTGGGAGACACATACCCCTCTAAATGCCAAATGTCAGTGTGAATATTATCGTGACAATATAAGATTGCTGAAATCTTTGATTATGTTAACAATTCAGTCATTATTCGTGAATTAATATACTATCAGATATATCATGAATAATGCCTTTTGGGGACAAATACCCATTCTGGGAGGCCCTCAACTGATCTCCCTGAGGGCTACCTGCTATGACCTGGTGAAATGAGTCCGAGCCGACACCCTGCGCAAGCCCGACATGAGGGAACCGCCCACACCCAGTAGTGCAGGGACAGACTCCCTGAATTGCCTCCTTGTTCCACATACCCGGTGTACTGTACAAGCAATGACCAGGTAAGACACCCGCGATGGAACAGCTAGAGCTCCACCGGGCCTGCGGCACCCAGCCGTCCCCCCCCGATCTCTGGAAAAAAAGAACCCAAGGAACCCCAGCGGACAGCCAACAAGTAACTCCAACAATTAAGCTTTACGGCGATGGTGACACGAAACAGGATAACTCCACAAGTAAACAGGAAAAAGCAACGAAACGCAGCGGTAAAAAGGACAATGGCTAGCAGGAAAACAGGGAAGCAATTTGCCGGAGCCCCCCTGACGGAATGTAAAATATGTTAGAGGAGCCAGTCATAGTACATAACATATAAAAAAGGTAATTCTACGAATCGACTATATCAATAACAGTGAGTGATATGACGCGCCATTCTAATACGGTTCCGACACCTTACTCCGGAAAACCGTACGGCGATGTATTCTTACACTGTATACAAGGAGCACGCACTACCCTAATATAAGCATGGTTGCTTGACATCTTCATGTGCTGATAAGATAGAGGACGGACGCTTAAGTTTAGGGTAAAGAAAAGAGTGAAACATCGACACTAAAACGAAAACGAAACTCCAAAAACAATAACGAAAAAGCCAAAATAAATATATATCTCATACAAGAACTCAACATTTACGAGACAAATTTAGCGATTCACTTTACTACCCTCAATACCCTCTATAAATCAACATCTTTATTCACAAAACACATTATCATAGTAAATCCACACCCCCCCACCAACCTCCACAACTCCTCCCTAAACCTCAACCCT
>JAMWET010004682.1:0-2500 GCA_024036415.1 Prochilodus magdalenae
GCGGTCAGGAGTGTGTTTTGGGTTAAGGTTAGGGTCAGGAGTTTGAGTTGGGTTAAGGTTAGGGTCAGGAGTGTGTTTTGGGTTAAGGTTAGGGTCAGGAGTATGTTTTGGGTTAAGGTTAGGGCCAGGAGTGTGTGTTGGGTTAAGGTTAGGGTCAGGAGTGTGTTTTGGGTTAAGGTTAGGGCCAGGAGTGTGTGTTGGGTTAAGGTTAGGGTCAGGAGTGTGTTTTGGGTTAAGGTTAGGGTCAGGAGTATGTGTTGGGTTAAGGTTAGGGTCAGGAGTGTGTTTTGGGTTAAGGTTAGGGTCAGGAGTATGTGTTGGGTTAAGGTTAGGGTCAGGAGTGTGTTTTGGGTTAAGGTTAGGGTCAGGAGTGTGTTTTGGGTTAAGGTTAGGGTTAGAATTGGGGTAGCTCAGTGGGTAACACCACTACTCAGGGTGCCACCTATACGTGTGGGAGATTGGGGTTTGAATCCCAGTCTAGGTGACTGTGCTGTGCTACACCAATAAGAGTCCTTGGGCAAGACTCCTAACACTACATTGGCCTACCTGTAATCATTAACCTTGTAAGTCGCTCTGAATAAGAGCGTCAGCTAAATGCCGTAAATTAGGATTAGCTTTTGGGTTAAGGCTAGAGTTAGAATCACAAATAGGTTTTGGGTTAATATCAGGGTTAGGGGAAGAAACAGAACCAGGGTTAGGGTAATGATTAGGCGTTTGGGTTAACATTCGGGTTACGCTAAGGATGGGGTTTTGGGTTGAGATTAGGGTTAGGATTGGGTTTAGGTTGTGGATCAGATTCAGTACTACATCTCTACTGACATATTGTTAATGGTTTATTGATATTCTTATGAGTATATTAATCATCTATAAAGGACCACCTAAAAAGAAAGACTTTTTTGTTATCCAATGACCCTGCATTATCCCGCTGCATAATATATCTCTGCATATTAAGGTACAGTGTTCCCAAATTCAGGGACCAAATTACATCACTAGATTACCTTTAGATGACAGGTGTTTTGAGTATGTTCTGCCCTCATGTATGACTTCACAGGTGTATGTGGTGCCCGGGCTGGAAGATGCGAGGCTTTCATTAAGGATGCTGACTGCTCTATTAGAATTTAAGTCTATCTCTGCGGTTTTCCAGTCCAGGCCTTGGACTAAATGGCCGTCCTTTTTCCACGTGATTGTCAAGGCCTTTGGGAAGAAGTCCTCAATTATGCACATTATGGATTGTCCGAATTCCTCCACACGGAGAACTGGTGGAGAGCTTGCTATAAAATACAGGAAAACGTGGTTTAATTTAACTGCAGTAAGACTCCAGTAACTCAACACATATTTAAATATGATAATATAGATGGCATATTACAGGAGATTCCCTTAGATGCTTTCACTATTATGACTGCCATTATCGCTTGTATGGTATCTAGAGAAATATGACTAATTGTTTTAGTTCCACTGTAAGATTAAAATAGCAGAACACTCCACAGTATTTAATGATCCACATGTATAGTTTAGATGTACGCCTTAAGCTTCCTACTCAAACAGAAGACACATGCACTATGTTAACACAACCATGCGAGAAACATGTCATATCCTGTCATAAGCTATAAAGAAATATTGATTTCAGTAATATAACAGTGTCGCGCATTCTGTTAATAAAGCCATAACATTACATCTGATGACATGTGATATGGTAAAGTTGTTCTGAAGAATATACCAAATTTTATGGCCTAGTGTTGCCTTGTTTGGTGTCGGATCTAAAAGGGTAATGTAAATGAAAAGTAATCACCCAAATTATACTATGCTAATAATGCTTGGGGTTGTCGGCCCACTGACCTTGTACGGTTGTGCTTCGTGTTCCGGCATCGTGGTTCACTTGGCACGTTAATGGTTTTGCCTTCCACTCTTTGGGGACCTGCACATGGCTTACTGCAGTGAACTTGCCATCCTGCATCATCACAGCTGGATACTGAACCACATCCCTCACCGCCCCGCTGCTCTTCTCAGTCCATGAAAATGTGAGCGAGTCAGCGGGATAGAAACCGCTTGCGATGCAGCCGTAAGTGAGAAACTCATCACAGGAAGGGCCGCACTGAGACACCACCACAGGAACACTGGGAGCTGATTTAGAGGCTAAGAGACAGAGAGAGAGAGAGAGAGAGAGAGAGAGAGAGAGAGAGAGAGAGAGAGAGAGAGAGAGAGAGAGAGAGAGAGGGTTGAAGGAAAGGGAAGGAGAGAGAGTGAGAAAGGGTTGAAGGAAAGGGAAGGAGAGAGAAAGAAAGAGAGTGAGAAAGGGTTGAAGGAAAGGGAAGAAGAGAGAGGAAAAAAGGCGGAAGAAAGAGAGTCAGACAAAGAACAAAAGAGAAGAGAAAATAAAATAGAGACAGACAGAGAGAGAGTGTGTGTCCAGAAAAAGAGAGAGAAAGAAGGAGAGAAAGAGAGTAAGAGAGAAAGGAGAAAGAGGGGGAGTATGAGAGAGAAGAGAGATAAAATGACAGAG
>JAMWET010004682.1:7500-40000 GCA_024036415.1 Prochilodus magdalenae
CAGGAGCTGCTGTTTACACTGTGTGAACACTGCATGATAAATGAACCAACGGAAACTGCCCAAAACTGCTTGGAAAAATGTCTGGTCCCATAGACTTACATTAGAATGAAATTAAGTTCATAAGAAGTTGACACGTTTTTCTATTAACAGTGACAATATGTACAGTAACAATTAAGCTGAACTGCATACCAGCGAAATTGGTCATTTTCACTTTAGGTGCCTAGGGTGGTAGGATTCTAGCCGAGAGTACTCTCTACTGTGAGTTGAGCACACAACATTCTCTTTGCTGGAGGTCTTTGCTTACTATTGTAATACTGCTGATGATCATAGTCAGGCATGAATTTATATATGTACTGATTTGAGTACTTTCCTTGGTTGCAAGATTTTAATCACACCAGCAATTGGAGCGAACAAAATAAGGGACCGTGAAACTCTTCCAAATGAAAGATGGACTATATGATGTCTAATGCAATTAGGCTGATTTATTGTTTCAAATCTGACAAGAATTATAGATAACACTAATAGATGCATATGTGAAAATACGCTCATATTTCTGAGAGTCAAGATTTCAGAACATTTCTAACTGAATTGAATCTAAAATGCTTTATCCACACAGGAGCACATAACAATGAACACAGAGCAGATCATGAACAGATACAGAGAAAGCACAAGACAGAGCACAACAACATTCATATACGGACACATAACACCACAGTGAAACATGCAGAGGCCAGTGTGTATATGCATAACTTTTTATATTTTATCAATCATTTTCATTGTTGCATCATAATCATGTGAATAGTGACAGGGTTTTGGACAGACTGGATTTAGAGCATGACCCATGCAGCATCATACAACAAACAACCAGCACAAAAACGAGTAACCAGATACAAACACACAGGAGGCAAACAGCATCTCAGACCACTCAGGTGAACTAGAGGAAGCATCTCCATCAGACACATACAGCTGAGACAGTGATGCTTCCTGACCAGCTCGGTCTGAGAGGACACTCAGCGACAATCTGACACAGGACATGGAGGACAGGACACATCTTTACTTTTATGAGTGGTGATTTGTGTCGGCTGGGTGTAATTCTCCATGTTGGGATCTTTGACCGCACAAGTGAATTCTGCACTGTTGTATTGCTTTCCAGTCATGGTTAAAGAGCTGAGGACAATCTGTGTCTTGTCGCTTTTCATCATGGTGGTTGTGCTGTTGCCCTCCAGGTACTGACCATGGTTCTCTTGCCACATGATGTACACACCCCTGAGATCAGAGCTGCTGACCTCACAAACCAGGGACACCGTTTCAGTGTCATTGACAGACTTATCCGGCTTGTAAATGGTGATAGAGGGTCGTGTGGCTACATGGGAAAAGATCATATGTAAATGGTGATACAGGATAGAAGATACACATGTTTCAGAAGAAGTGTTTAATACGGAGGAAGAAGATTTGACTCCAGCAGTAAAAGACTTACCTCCTTTTCTAACTCTGATTTTCTCAGAGGGTTTTGTGGGGTCACTTGAGGCGGAGCACATCACCTCATTACCTGAGAACCACACTGACTCTGGAATGGTCAATGTGCTGGTTTTGGTAAATGCTGATCCTATTTGTTTAACTCCACCATGTGTTATACCAGAGGTTTGGGGTTTACCTCCAACTGTCCATGACACTGCTGCTTCCACCTCCTTTTTAATATCACCACTTATGACGCACTCTATTACTGCTTTACTGTGTATAAAAAGCTCCTTTGTTTTTGGTGGACTGATTGTCACAGAAAAATGAGCTACACAAAAAGAGAAAACACATCTTACTAAAACTAATTAGAACAGAGCACTAAACAGAATTATAGGTCCAGTGACTGTACACTGATATCTGCTCATATTGATGTGGAATAGAATGCTATGGAGACCAACAAGCATGAAGTTATTCATGTTTCAGGAAATATTTCTGAGCAAATTAAATGTAAGATAATTCACGCGTCCACAGATGTTTCTGTCCATCCTTCCATTGTGAGAAGAAAAATTTTAAATCAAATTTGGAGACGTGTGGAGATTTCTTTATGGAACTGAAAGTGTTTTGAACAGTCATGTATGATCATATTTCTGTGTGTTTAAATGCTATTATGACTATATAACCATGAACAAACTAGATTACCTTTAGCTGACAGGTGTTCTGAGTATGGTTTGCCCCCGTGTGTGACCTCACAGGTGTATTTGGTGCCCGGGCTGGAAGATGTTAGATTTGCTGCATAGACACTGACTGTTCTGTATAAACCCGACTCTTTCTCTGTGGTTTTCCAGTCCAGGCCTCGGACTTCACGGTCATCCTGTTTCCACTTGATAGTCAAGGCCTTTGGGTAGAAGTCCTCAATGATGCACATTATGGATTGTCCAGATTCCACCAGACGGACTGTTGGTGCAGAGTTTGCTATAAAATATGGAAAAGTTGCTTCATTTATTTGCAGTAAAACTCCAAAATCTAAACATGTGTTTAAATGTGATGGTGTAGAGGACATTCCAAAATGTTTCAGATATGTTGACTGTTATGTGATCCACACGGCATGTTTAGCATGTACACGTATTCACAGCAATGGTGCAAATTTAAGTTCTATCTGCTTGTTATAATGTGATACTTCAAACTTCAAATCAGGATCCAAGAGAAAGAAATAAGTTTAAGTGAAATATTTACAGGTCCTGTAACTGTTGTCTGTTGGCTATTATGTCATACTTAACAAGTGGACAGAAAGTTCAGAGAATTCACCATAATAACCAATATATGACAATCCACATTATTAATAGTTTAACACAACCTTTTAGACTTGTTCTATGTCTGTTATCAAGGAAGCAAACATTCAGATCTCAAACCTGTCTGATGGTGTGGGGTAAAGAAGAACAAAGTGTCCCCACCTGAGAACATTCTTAGTGAGAAGTTACTTTAGGATGTACGTGAGAGAGGACTTTACCCTTGGGTGGTGGAAATATTCTGGGTTGGAAGTCACTCTGTGTGTTGGCATCTTTGACCGCACAGGTGAATTCTGCGCTGTTGTACTTCTGTCCAGTCACGGTTAAAGTGCTGAGGACAATCTGTGTCTTGTTATTTTTGACCATGGTGGTCATGCCATTGCCTTCCATGTACTGACCACCGTTCTCTTTCCACATGATGTACACATCCGCTGAATCAGAGCTGCTGGCCTCACAAACCAGGGACACCGTGTCAGAGTCACTGACAGACTTATCCGGCTTGTAAATGGTGATAGAGGGTCGTGTGGCTACATGGGAAAAGATCATATGTAAATGATGATACAGGATAGAAGATACACACGTTTCAGAAGAAGTGTTTAATATGGAGGAAGAAGATTTGACTCCAGCAGGAAAAGACTCACCTCCTTTTCTAACTCTGGTTTCCTCAGAGGTTGAATTTTGGTCTCTTGAGGCGGAGCACATCACTACATCACCTGAGAACCAGACTGACTCTGGAATGGTCAGTGTGCTGGTTTTGGTAAATAATGATCCTGTTTGTTTAACTGCACCATGTGTTATACCAGAGGTTTGGTTCCGGCCTCCAACTGTCCATGACACTGTTGCTCCATCAACCTCCTTCCGATTGTTACCACTTATGATGCACTCGATTACTGCCTTACTGTTTAAGAAGAGCTCCTTTGCTTGTGGTGGACTGATTTTCACAGAGAACTCAGCTACATAAAAAGAGAACAACAAATTATTAACAGCAATAAGGAACGGTAAATAAATTACAAAAAAAAAATTTGAATTTAACTTCCAGAAAAACAAAGCACTCATTTTTCTGAATATTCCTCTGAAGAGATTAGAGTGAAGATAATCTATTTGGAAAAAGACCAGGAAAGTCAGAGGAAACAAGATTGTAGCAAACTATGTGGTGATTAGGAGATGGATTGATCGGTATCTATATATACAGATTTAAAGGAACGTGCAAATTCCATATTCCGAAATCAACCTCCATATGTTTAGTTTCCATTCATTTACAGTCATTTATGAAGAGATATTTATGGCATAAAAAGTTAAATATCAAACAAAACATATTTCAAAAAATGTAACAGAAACTACAAATTTTAAAAGGATGAAACTGTAATATCTGGTAGATAACGAGATCTAATCTTTTCTATTCAGATAAACATTATTTAAGACTTTCATCTTTAAGAGAGAGGAGAACATCAAGCTCCACTCTGCTTCCCATCTATAAAACTGTCCATCCTTCCACTCGTGAGAAGACACCTCAACACTATGAAGCCCTAAAAGGATGTGTGGCTGTTCAGGAAGCTCCTCACAGAGAAAAGGAGACACACACATCCAACAAAGAAGCTGCTGGTGTTCTCAGAACAATGGACTGACCACCCCAGAGTCCAGAACCTCAACACCACTGAATGTGTTTGGGGTTATTTGGATGGGGAGAAGAAGCAGAAAATGCTAAACCAGCTTCTAGGACTGAACTTTGGAGGCATGTGTGGAGAGTTCTTTGAGGAACTGAAAGTGAGTCTCCTGAAAGAATGGAAGCTGTAATAAAGGTAAAGAGTGGACACACTAAATATTGAAGAAGCAGATTTATCTGATGTAGCTTCTGTCTGGGCTTCTGTTACATACGGTTCTTTTATCTGACACTGAAAATAAATAACAGCAGTTTCAGCTGGAAATGAACTCACTGATGGGTGATGGGCTTCTGAGTTTTGAACAGTCCTGTATGATCATATTTCTGTGTGTTTAAATGCTGTTATGACTATATAACCATGAAGACACTAGATTACCTTTAGATGACAGGTGTGCTGAGTATGTTTTGCCTCTGTGTGAGACTTCACAGGTGTATTTGGTGCCCGGGCTGGAAGATGCCAGGTTTTCTTGGAGGACACTGACGGTTCTGTAGGAACCCGAGTCACTCTCTGAGCTTTTCCAGTCCAGGCCTCGGACTTCACGGTCATCCTTTTTCCACTTGATAGTCAAGGCCTTTGGGTAGAAGTCCTCAATCATACAAAGTATGGACTGTCCAGATTCCAACAGACGGATAGTTGGTTGTGAAGTTCCTATAAAATAAAGAAAATTGCTTTATTTATTTGCAGTAAAATGCCAAAGAAAAACAAGAAGATATAATATAGAATATTTTCTCTGAACTCTGCGACATCCCGAATCAGAACTACTATGCCATGAACATGCCTTGGAAGATGACGTATCCTGTTATGAGTTGTCATTAGATTTGGTTTAGTAATGTAAATGTAATGTAAGTGCTGTAGTGTTTGATGTGTTTACAGCTCTTTCAAGACCATAAACTGTAGTGTTAACAAGATGCTGCAATAGATTGTCACTGGAAGGTTCATGACAGCATATTGTCCCTGTCCACAGAAAAAAAAACCATTCTCATTTTCCTTTATCATTTGCATGTACACTATACTGCAAAAGTATTCGCTCATCTGCCTTCACATGCATATGAACTTCAGTGACATCTGATTCATAACCCATAGGGTTTAATATGAGACAAGTACCACTGGCAACCTCCAAACCCAGACTCCCAGTAGTTTGTCACTCCAAAGAAAGTGTCCTCACTGCTCTAGATTCCAGTGGCGGCATGCTTTACACCACTGCATTTGATGCTTTGTATTGCACTCGCTGATTCAGCTTGAATACAGGCTTGGATGCAGCTGCTCAGCCATGGAAACCCATTCCATGAAGCTCTTTACACACTCCTCTTGAGCTAATTTGAAGGCCACAGGACAGATGGAGGTCTGCATTGATTGCCCTCTGCGCACTATGCACCTCAGCATCTACTGACCCGCTCTGTCATTTTACATGGCCTACCACAGTTGAGGACGCTCCCAATCACTTCCACTTTATTATAATTCCTCTGGGACTGTGGACTGTGGAATGTTTAGTAGTGAGGCAATTCCACAATTCCACTTGTTGCACAGGTGATGTCCTATCACGTGACCATGCTGAAATTCACTGAGCTCCGGAGAGAGACCCATTCTTTCATTAATGTCATTAAGTGGTTTTACACACCTGTGGCCATGGAAGTGATTGGCACAGAGTTCAGTGATTTGAATAGTGAGTTCACACTTATATAGTGTATATCTGTCCTTTACACAGGGGTCCTTAACCTTTTCTGCTTCAAGGCCCACCTGAGAATTTCTACAAAGCATAACGATGCACCCGAGAACTAAGATAACTGCTGCATGATTGTTTGGAAGAGAAATTCAAATAAGATTATTATAGTTAGTTGCACTGTATGTGTCTGTCTATCTTGTCGGACCACTGACCTTCCACTTCTGTGGATGCGCTCTGTTTCTTGTCGAGATGATTCACTTGGCATGTCAGTGTTGTCTTCCCCTTTTCCGGCTTGATCCGCACGTGGCTCACTGCAGTGAACTTGTTGCTCTCCGGCTCCATAGCCGGGTACTGCACCATGTCACTCACTGCTCCTCAATCAAGGTGTCCTGAGGTCTCCTTAAAGGTGACTTTGGCACATACCTAAGAATGACCTGCCTATGTTATAGTTCTTTATGTGTAATAACTGAGCAGATGTAGTGGTAATAAGACAGTAATGTAACAGAATAACCCTAACCCTAGAACAGATTCACCTCGTCTATTTCTGGATAACTGTAAATGTCTTTAGGTGTTGAACTCTTTTACGGGACATGTAATTAGTAAGAAACGATGGAAATGAGTAAGTAAGTTTGTATTCATGTACTTCATCTACAGCTGTACAGGGGCTAAAAGCTAAACAGCCACTCAGTAAAACTTTTCTGGTCTGAAATCAAACAAGACACTACATTATAAACATGAAGGATCTGAACACACCGCCTCCCATCCGGGGCATTGGGGGTCCTGATGAACGCTGTTAGAGGTCAGCAGGGCGACCCGAGCCCCACAGAATATGGGCTGGACGTTTGTGTTTGCTGGTACAGCGTCTGTCTCGGGCTGGGCCGGAGTTTAAACCAGTGGGTTTATGTACTGGGTAAAAACTCGTTTGGAGTCAGAAACAGAGAATAAGTGACCTGCTGCCTTCAACATGTTCATCTTACTGAACTTCAGAGAATGAATGAACCCAGAGTAGCACACACACACACACACACACACACACACACACACACACACACACACACACACACACACACACACACACAGAGCACTTTTGTGCATTCTCATCTCCTTCATTCCTTCCTAAGATTAATTATTTATAGACATTGAGATAAATAACTGACTAGCTAGTTCCAAAATGCTACAAGCTGATGCTAACCAGCCTTAGCATGTCTTATTGCCCACCTTCTCAATATTGTCCTCATCCTCAAAGAGTATCCTTCTTTTTCATCCTTGTCTTCTTGTGCTGCCTTGGGTTTCGTGGTTCTTGACTGGGAAGTCCCATTTTCAAACGAATCATACATGAATATCAGAAACTGAGTAATAAACTCTGCAGAGCTGCCTGCCAGCGCCGCATTCTCACCACCACACTGAATTTGATATGCTAATCTCTAGAGACTGATGTCAGAATCTCATTTGAATTCCCTATTCATGTTAAACATGTTAAATTTGCATGGTTTTATTCACAGGGTTTAAAAACAATGAAGCTGTCTCTATATATATTTTTAAAAACTATATATAATATATATATATATATATCACACACACACACACACACACACACACACACACTATATATATATATGTATATATATATATATATATATATATATATATATATATATATATATATATATATATATATATATATATAATAGAACAAAAGAGTTAAGTAATAAGTAAAGGCATTTTAATATTTTACGTTAAATAATAAATGAATAAATAAGCCTTTGTAAAGGGGGCCCTTCCAGCTGACCACCTCAGTTCATGCCTTCCTAGTATCTGTTCAAACAAGCATAACACACATTTTGTTTGCTTGGCTCTTTCAGCTGATCAGAATTTAGTGTCCTGCTTTTCAGGCTGGCTTTCACTTCCCGTTAAGGCTCATAGTAGCAGAACAGATCTGTTTATCAGGCTTCTAGAGACACCTCTAAACTCAGCACCTGCTTACTTCTCATTAAATATGTATCACATGGCAGAGTTTACTGAGAAGTAAAAAGTTTGATAGCTGCCATTAATATACTTTGATTTCTTTTTTTTCACAGGCCACATTTACTATATGCACCCACTATGTTAAAGCAAATAAACTGGTATTGTGTATTAATATGTGTGGAAGTTTGTCCACTGTAAATGATGGATGATGCATCTACACTGTATGATTGACTCATTAATCAGTCATCTGAAAGCTGTAAACATTTGACCTCCTACTGTAAAGTCACTACTTTGGAGATATAAGGTTTTGTTTTAACAGCAACTGAACTACTAAACATATAGTACAGTAAATAGTATACAACCTTATCTCCAAAACTGCATATTGTTTTAACCAAAATATGAAATAATATTTTCATTTATACTAGTTTGGAGATATAAGCTTTTATTTTAGCAGCAATTTGACATTTTAGTTTTTTTCTGATATATAAGCATAAAAGTATGTCAGTGTAAAGGTTTGCTAAAGTGAGTCATGCTTTTTCCTTTTGTTTATATTTTTTATGCTTGAATACATGATTTTTAAGGAAAGACTTTAGACTTGCTTTATTAAATCTGTGCATCAAAATATAGTTTTTCTCATGTGTTTTATTTTTAGGATAAAAGTACAAAAGTAATCTTCACATCTACAAACATGAAAATAGCAGAGCAGACAGATGTTAGGAAATATGGAAGACATCATTCAGTGAATTCCTCCATTTGTTTATCATTCTTCATCATTATTTTATCTGAAAGACACAAACAAGAAAGAGAGACATTACACACATGCAGTGGACTGTGATTAATTCCACACTTCAGCTGTTTAACTGCTGGGGAACTGATGAATTGATGGGATGGGATTGTAAATGCACTTAAGTTATTAACACAGTAAGTTATTATTATAAGACGGTAAGTATATCTTAAATACCGAGAAAATACTTTCAGTTTGATATTATGTAATTCATATTAGATAATAAGCAAATATTTTCAGAAAAATAATTCATTATGTGGAGATACAGTACGGGCGTTATGAAGGACCACTAATATAAGAACACTTTTTCAGCACAACCAGTATCTTCACCTTGGAGAGGCTGAGGACAGTGCTGTAGACGAGAGAGAAGAGGAAGAGGAAGATGAAGGAGGAGGCGGTGGACCACAAGCTGTTGAACTCGTCCTCTTCCACAGTCTCCTGATTACATTGTACATAACTGCCAGGATCCTGCTGTGGAAGCTCACCTGAACGAAGCACATGCATGTATATTTGTTAAGTGTGCTTCACCCAACAAGGCTTTGACTTTCTGATACCAAACACAGAGGAGAACTAGACAACCTTAAAACATGAACAGGTATAGCATAACATAGCATAGCATAGCAGCATGTGTATGAGCTGAGTTACTGAGTGTTGGTTATGCCAATACTGGCTTATTACTTAGTTAGTAATAGGGTTGTATATTAGACATATGCATGTTGTAACGGTCAGATCATTTTATTCTATTAAAGCAAACTGCTCTCGTGGTCACATGCTCCATAGCCTTTACGCACTGGAGTAGTAGCCTGTGTTTAGTTATACTGACCCCATGTACATAGCACTGTCCAATGAAAAGGTGTACACATTTAACATTTAAATAAAAGGAGGTTTTTGTCCTGTCCTGTAAAGTGGCCACTTTGGAGACACTTGTTTTCTATAGACAGTGACGATACGTATAGTAACAATAAAGCTGAACTGCATACAAGTGAATCTGGTCATTTTGCTGCCTAACACATGCAGCCTCCCCAGCTTTAGGTGCCTAGGGTGAAGCCTTGGGATTGGGATTTGAGCATACAACCTTCCCTTTGCTGGGGGTCTTCTCTTACTACTCTAATACTGCTGATGTGCATAGTCAGTGATGGATTTCAGTGATTTTCAGGGATTTCATTGGATGGAAGTTTTTTGATTGCAAGATTTTTATCACACCAGCAATTAAAAACACAAAATAAGAGATTGTGAATCTCTACCAAATGAAAGACGGGCTATATGGTGTCGAATGCAATTAGGCTGATTTATTTTATCAGGTTTGGCAATAAATGATATCACTAATATATGCATATGTGAAAATAAGCTCATATTTCTGAGGATGTACAATTCAGAACATGTCTAATCTAACTGAAAAAAATTTTTTTGGAAGCACACAACAATAAACACAGAGCAGATCATGAACAGAAACAGAGAAAGCAATAGACATAGCACAACAATGTCCATTTTCAGACACATAACAACACAGTGAAACATGCACAGGCCAGTGTGTATATGCATCAGGACAGATTTTTAGGTTATTTTAAGTTTTTCAATCATTTTCATTATTGTATCATAGACATGTGAATAATAACAGGGTTTCAGACAGACCGGATTTAGAGCATGGCCCATGCAGCATCATACAACAATAAACCAGCACAAAAACGAGTAACCACAGATACAAAACACACAGGGGGCAAACAGCATCTCAGACCACTCAGGTGAACTAGAGGAAGCATCTCCATCAGACACATACAGCTGAGACAGTGATGCTTCCGGATTATCTCAGTCTGAGAGGACACTCAGCGACAATCAGACATAGGACATGGAGGACAGGACACAGCTTTACTTTCAGACGAGGCGAAAATTTTCGGCTGGGTGTCACTCTCCATGTTGGCATCGTTGACTGAACAAGTGAATAGTGCGCTGTTGTACTGCTTCCCGGTCACAGTTAAGTAGCTGAGGGCTACCTGTGTGCTTCCCTGTTTGATGGTGGGTATGCTGTTGCCTTCCATGTACTGACCACCGTTCTCCTGCCACATGATGTACACATCCCCAAGATCGGAGCTGCTGACCTCACAAACCAGGGACACCGTGTCAGAGTCTTTAACAGACTTATTAGGCTTGTAAATGGTGACTGAGGGTCGTGTGGCTACATGGGAAAGATCATATGTAAATGAGGATACAGGATAGAAGATACACACGTTTCAGAAGAAGTGTTTAATATGGTGGAAGAAGATTTAACTCCAGCAGTAAAAGACTCACCTCCTTTTCTAACTTTGATTTTGTCCAAGGCTGATTTTTGGTCTCTGGACGCAGAGCAAATCACTTCATTACCTGAGAACCAGGATGACTCTGTAATGGTCAGTGTGCTGGTTTTGGTAAATGATGATCCTGTCTGTTTAACTCCACCATGTGTTATATCAGAGGTTTGATTCCGACCCCCAACTGTCCATGACACTGTTGCTCCTTCCACCTCCTTCTGATTCTCACCACTTATGATGCACTCGATTACTGCTTTATTGTTTAAGAAGAGCTCCTTTGCTTGTGGAGGCCTGATTTTCACAGAGAAGTGAGCTACATAAAAAGAATTTCCAGAATATCAAGAAAACAAGAAATCCAGAAAACAAGTCACTAATTTTTCTGAATATTCACAACAAAAGTACAACACTGGACCAAACTATGTAAGGTGAGACTGTGTACTGCAACTTGTGTTAATGGGCTAACTTATACGCACAGTCCTCTTTTTGTCAGACTTTGGGTTCTCAAACCACACATTACTTAGAGCTTTCATCTTTACAAGAAAGGACAACATCAAGCTCCACTCTTGCATCAGATAAACAAAAAAAACATTCACAGGTGTTACTGTCCATCCTTCCACTCTGAGAGGACACCTCATATATATATATATGCTCTCCCTCAGATTATCCTTATCTAATGTTTTGTATATGAGAGAATTTCTTCACAGACCCCTCCTGTCTGTGTATTCTGTATTTTGTGTATTTTTAATACACAAAAATATATTTTATTTAATATATTTTCAGATGTTTTATATATCTTTAATATGTTTAGTTAGTATGAATAGTAATGCTGCGTGTAGCTAAATGTCTGTTGTAGTTGAAAAACTTTAAGGGTAAAGTCTGACCATGATGACACCAGATTACCTGTAGTTGTCAGGTACTTAGTGATCGTGTCGTTCCCATGCCTGACTTCACAGGTGTATTTGGTGCCGGGGCTCGAAGCCGTCTGATTGGTCTCCAAGACACTGACTGCTTTATTAAGTCTAGAGGACTTTCCTTTGGTTATCCAGTCCTTTCCTTGGACTTCCCGGTCATCCTTTTTCCATTTGACATTGACGCCATCTGGGTGGAAGTCCTCAATGATGCATGCAATGGACTGACCAATTTCCCCCAGACGGACAGTCGGGGGCGTGGGGCCTATAACACAAAAGGAAAGGACGTCCAATTCAAAACACGCCCTTAAACATAATGGCATGGTCCAGGAGATTTTCCTCAGACATAGTGACCACTGTGTTATCCATATTATCTACAGCTCTACAAGGGGCATTGTATGCTCCAGATGTTTGCCCATCTGGATTATAAACAGTATTTAAAGATACATATGATGTGTAGTTTAGACGTAGAACTAGATCTTCCTCCTCAAACAGAGGACCCAGGAGTAATACTGTACATCTGCTACATTACATTGACATAACCAGAAACAATCATATCCTGTCATGACCAAGAAATATTGTCTACAGTAATACAACAGTATCATGTTACCCATACTGGTAATTGTTATGAGAGATGATGAAATGTCCCATAGTGAGTTTACTTTGTGCTATAGCTATCTGATATCACATCCAACATTATAGTGTTGGTTATGACAGATATCAGGTATGGTAACATCAGTCATGACATGTTTCTGACATGCTTATGTGAATGTTATGTAGCAGGATTCACGTAAACAGCTGCTAAGTGATCTCATATTTAATAGCAGACTTCTGCAGGAGTAACACTACTGAGATGGTGCCTGATTCAGATATTTGTGTTGAAACAACTAATCACACCTACTATCTAATCTAAAATACCCCTCAATAGTCATAAAGGGAGGGATGTGGGAGTTAAGTGGATGCTAATGAGTGGCTGCTAATGCTCTTCCTATTTTCAGTGCTGTTGCTAGCTATACCGGCAACAAACAGGTCTGACTTAACAGTTCTTCTTCTGGATAGTTCTTCTAGTTTGATAAAGTGGCCTTCCACATTTAACTGAGATCTTCCCCATCTCCTGTCCTGTCTCCTGTAACATAAATATTACAATTCATGTCTTCCACCAAACTCTTGCAAAACTGGGAAGGTGTCGTAAAGTTTTGGAAAAATGTACAGTTTTAAAACGTAGTCCAGTCATAGATAAAGTGACTATTCAAGAAAGGACCAGCAGGGTAAACCAATTTGCTACAGCGCCACCCAGTTGTGTGGATGAAAGTGACTGAACAATGACATTTTGCTGAATTTGCATTTCTCCTCAATATCTACTTTTACCCCTAATATACAGCATAGCATCATAATGATTTTTTTTTTTATTTTGAGACTTACACAGGGTCTGTTGGGGTCTCACCTTAGTTATGCAACTATATTCCAACTGTTGATTGTGAATCATTTATTTAATTAGTTCCAGAATTGTGGAGGCTATGGAGTTAAAATAAACCATACATGTCAATAACTGATACATGTCAATAATCAGTAGAGGAAGTCTCCTTAACCTGAACATAATTGATCAGCCAAGACATCTTGAAGTTAAAAGTATGAAGTTTGCACTGAAGCTACAAGGCTAATTCATATGACAGATAATGGGAGTCTAATTCACCCAATGTATGTTTACTAGTTGTATAGTTTGTTCTACGTCACCTACTAAAGAAAAAAACTAAATATAGTAAACACATCTCGGCTGATGACGTAGACACTTTTTTTGCTGTTAGTGTACATCATTATTCATTGTACTGAGCAACACTTTAATTAACTTATATATTATTATTATTATAGTTATTTACACTGTATGTGTCTGTCTAACTTGTCAGACCACTGACCTTGCACGACTGTGGATGTTTTCTCTGTCTTGTTGAGATGATTCACTTGGCATGTCAGTGTTGTCTTCCCGTTTTCCGGCTTGATCCGCACGTGGCTCACTGCAGTGAACTTGTTGCTATTCGGCTCTGTTTCCGCAGCCGGGTACTGCACCATGTTAGTCACCGCCACGCCGCTGCCATCAGTCCATGAGAAGCTGATCGAGCTGGGAAAGAAATCCTTCGCAACGCAGCCGAGAGTAAGGAAGCCATCAGCAGAGGAGGGGGCGCACTCAGATACCATCAAAGGAGCGCTGGGAGGAGCTGTGGGGACTGAGAGAGAGAGAGAGAGAGAGAGAGAGAGAGAGAGAGAGAGAGAGAGAGAGAGAGAGAGAGAGAGAGAGAGAGAGAGAGAGAGAGAGAGAGAGAGAGAGAGAGAGAGAGAGAGAGAGAGAAAGAGAATAATTGCACTAATGAAGTATAAGTTATTAAAGTACCACATGGGTTAAATCTTAGATCTTAATCCCCCCAGGGTTCAGGCTGAATGAAGTCCAGACCTACTCTAATAAATCATACATAAATATTACATCATTATTAAACACCATTAATCCATCAGTTACACACAGCCAAAGCCCGGCTACACTGGAGAGCACTGGATCCAGTCCGGTGGTTATTGTTATGATTGTGCTTTATTGAAGATTCCAGTTTTGGGACTGTTCAGTAAAAGTGCATGCAGGTGTCAGATTGTAAGCTGAGCACTAGGTGTCAGATTGTAAGCCACCACCACCACCACCAACACCAACACCACCATCACCACCATCACCACCACCACCAACAACACCAACACCAACACCAACAACAACAACAACAACAACAACAACAGTAATAATAATAACAATAATTTAAAGGTGACAGTGTAGGCGCTCCTGTTCATTTGACTTGATTGTCTGAATGTTTCTTTAATGTCTGAAATGAAGTAGCACATACTCTATTGTATTAGGTTCATGTTGATGCTGATGAATGTAGCATATTAAAAATGTACAAGATATATAATATAATGTAACTTTTGCAAACCTTAAAGCAGATTTGCACTTTGTACCTTCCCTAAGCTTTTTTTACCACATTAAGAGAATTTATGGAGTGAAATTTATACAATAGTATAATTACATAATAATTAATGATCTGAGTGGGTTTCATTGTTTTAGAAACTGCATTAAACTCACAAATCAGATGCTGTAACAAATGATAAACACGGCACGCACAAAGTTGGCATCAGTGCTGCTTAATAAAGCTACATCTTACAATTGGCAGAAATATTAATAACACATATAATACACACGTATACCCACTCTGTAAAAAGAGCAACCTAAATAATGAGCTTTTGTTTTACAAGCAATTGAACAGGCCATACCTAACTCAAAATATGACTTTGATTGAAAGAACTGTTCCTCAAAGTAAATCTAGTTCATTTGCTTGTAATATGAAGCAATTTGTAAGAAATGTACAAACAAGAAACCTAAAAAAATTACTTGAATTTGTTACAAACAATTAAATTTTGAAGAAGTTTAAAAGAAGCTGAAGAAGTTTTACTCAACTCAAGAAGTTGCATTGATTGAAAGAATCGTTTGTATAAAGCCCTATTTTTATTTTGGATAAACTTAATTCATATGCTTTGAAAAATTTAAGTAGTTGTTTAAGGTTGGACCAACAAAAACACTTCTCACTTCTTATACATTTCTATTGTGCTACTTCTTAGACCTCACTGTGGTTTTACGGAATCAGTGAAGCAGCAGTAGAGAGAGTTGTTTTCTATTGAGATGTTGCACTATAGCTGTTAATCCAGGCACTTTAAACAGGACATGTTATTTTTTCTCTCTTTTTTATGTCCTGCAAATAAAAACGCACTATATAACAACATCACTGGCTGGGCATGTAAAGATCCGGGGCTCAGTCCAGTTCACTGTAGAACTGCTCTGGGAAATGGCCCTCCAGAACTGTGTTAATGAAGCTGTAAAGTGTTCAGTTTCTACTGTTTAGTTGTTTACTGTGAGGACTGTACACATCAGCAGCAGCAGCAGTGTTGCTGGGTGTGCTTCTAAACCAGATCCTGAACTAAAGAGAATGAAGAGAAGAATGAAATCACTATTCAGAACAGAACATGATAAAAACGCCTCACAAACAGAAACCTCTCCTCCAGTAACGCCGAGTGCTCTGCACATTTCCTCTCTCAGTCCACCTCGGTCTATTCTCCCCTCTCCTCTCTGTAGTCCAGCTAACAGAGGAACACTTCATCTACAGCTGTACAGGGGCTAAAAGCTAAACAGCCACTCAGTAAAACTTTTCTGGTCTGAAATCAAACAAGACACTACATTATAAACATGAAGGATCTGAACACACCGCCTCCCATCCGGGGCATTGGGGGTCCTGATGAACGCTGTTAGAGGTCAGCAGGGCGACCCGAGCCCCACAGAATATGGGCTGGACGTTTGTGTTTGCTGGTACAGCGTCTGTCTCGGGCTGGGCCGGAGTTTAAACCAGTGGGTTTATGTACTGGGTAAAAACTCGTTTGGAGTCAGAAACAGAGAATAAGTGACCTGCTGCCTTCAACATGTTCATCTTACTGAACTTCAGAGAATGAATGAACCCAGAGTAGCACACAGTGACTCCTCTGTTCACGCTGAACATTCCAAACTGACCGTTTACTCACTTTTACTGGCTTTAAATGATTCTGCTGTTTTACAGTCAAAGAGTGTGTGTGAGGGTGAGAGAGAGAGAGAGAGAGAGAGAGAGAGAGAGAGTTAAATGCAATTACAAGACTAAAACTGCACTTCTCCAACAAATCAATTACATGAACAGTCACTCATTTAATCATGCAGTCACCCACCCACACACACACACACACACACACACACACACACATATGTGCACAACCACACACAGAGCATATCTGTGCATTCTAATCTCCTTCATGTTTTGCTCAGATTAATTATTTATATGCTACATTGAGATAACCGAAGTGACTAGCTAGTTATAAAAGTCAGCATGTCTTACTGCCCACCTTCCCGAAATTGTCCTCATCCTCCGTGAGTATCCTTCTTTTTTATCTTCTCTTCTTTGTGCTGCCTTGGGTTTCGCGGTCCTTGGCGGGAAAGTCTGTTTTCACACAGATCACTTAAAATAAATCAGCCACTATGTAATAATAATAAACTCTGTAGAGCTGTCTGTCAGCGCCGGATTCTCACCACCACACTGAATCTGATATGCTAATCTCTAGAGACTGATGTCAGTATCTCATTTGAATTTCCCAGTCCACCTTAAACAGCAGCTACACTCTAGCAGCCATACTGGTGTGTGGAAGTGAGGGCTGCTCTGCCTGAGGAGGGGTCCGCTGAGGTGGGGTCCGCTGGTTTAATGGAACATTTATTGTCTGTATGAACGTACGTAATAAAAGAAACTACATACTTTATATTCAAGGACTGAAACAAAAGATGAGTGATACAGTTATGTTTTCCATGGATACAGATTTAGATAGATTTAGAGATATAGATGTGAGACAGATGTAGCTGTTTGGCTCTATGGTCTACACAGCTTTCTGCTTTTGTAGTTTAGACTACATTTTAGACCTTACACCAGCAGAACATAGGACCTTCACAGTAATTCCTTTCACACACACACACACACACACACACACACACACACACACACACACACACACACACACACACACACACACACACACACACACACTCAATGCTAATAAAATGTTAATTACTATTAGCTTAATTACTATTACTAATAGCTCGTTTTACCTTAAATATTAAATGAATAAATAAGCTTTTATAAAGGGCGTCCTTCCCAGCTGACCATCTGCAGTTCATGCCTTCCTAGTATCTGTTCTTACAAGCATAACACACAACACTTTGTTTTTTTTTGGTTCTTTCAGCTGATCAGAATTTAGTGTCCTGCATTTCAGGCTCTCTTTCACTTCCCGTTTAGGCTCATAGTAGCAGAACAGATCTGTTTATGAGGCTTCTAGAGACACCTCTAAACTCAGCACCTGTTTACTTCTCATTAAATATGTATCACATGGCAGAGTTTACTGAGAAGCACAGTTACCGCCATTAAATTACATACTTTGATTTCTTTTTTTCACCGGCCACATTTTGTTTAATATGTGCCTCTAATATGTTAAAGCAAATAAACTGTGATTGTGCATTAATATGCATAGAAGTGTGTTCACTGTAAATGATGGATGATGCGTTAACCCATTTACACGTTACCTATTTAATCAACAAATCTCGGTCAACTAACAAAGAGCACACATGCTTTTCCTATGTTATTGATTGCAAAGAATTTTGTATGTTTTTTCGTCCTATTATTAGCATATATACTTAATAACATCACGTCTAGAAACACTATAAATCATTGTAAATATATATGATTGGAATATTAAAAATGACCCGGTTAAATTACAGTTTAGAAATCTTTTCAGAAATCCTCTATTACTTTGTGTAATTCTTTCTTCAGTCTTTTGTTGTATTAAAAGTCGTGTTATATTCATTTGAAAAACATTGACCTCCTACTGTACATTTGACAGGAACTGTGCTTTTAAACTGTGTTTTATCAAACTGAAAAGTTTGACAAAACAAATTGCTGTATATATATATATATATATGGTAACCAAAATATTAAATAATATTTTAATTTATATTATTTAGGTTTTTAGATATTAGTGTTTTGTTTCAACAGCAATTTGACATTTTAGTTTTTTCCTGTTTATTAAATTCAGCAAATAACCATTGTCAACCAAATGATGCATGCAAATGTACGTCAGTGTAAAGGTTTACTAAAGTCATTCATGCTTTTTCCTCTTGTTTGTAGATTTTATATGCATGTTTACATGTTTTGTACTGAAAGGTATTATAATTACAGATTAATGTATTGCTTTACTAAATCACTGTAACAAAAATATTGTATTTCTCATATGTTTTATTCGTTTCGTTTATTCGTTTTATTCGTATGTTTTAGGATAAAAGTACAAAAGTAATCTTCACATCTACAAACATAGAAAATAGCAGAGCAGACAGATGTTGGGAAATATGTAAGACGTCATTCAGAGAATTCCTCCATTAGTTTATCATTCTTCATCATTATTTTATCTGAAAGACACAAACAAGAAAGAGAGACATTACACACATGCAGTGGACTGTAATTGTTATTCGTTTTTATTATGAGATGGAAAGTATTTTTTAAATACCAAGACAATACTTGCAGTATGATTTTGACATATTATACAATCCATATGAGATTATATTATATTTTCAGAAAATAAGTTATTATGTGGAGTTACAGTACAGGCATTATGAAGGACTACTAATATGAAAGCACCTTCACATCATCATCAGTATCTTTACCTTGGAGAGGCTGAGAACAGTGCTGTAGACGAGAGAGAAGAGGAAGAGGAAGATGAAGGAGGAGGCGGTGGACCACAAGCTGTTGAACTCGTCCTCCTCCACAGTCTCCTGATTACATTGGACATAACTGCAAGGATCCTGCTCACCTGAACGAAGCACATTCACACATATTTGTTTGTGAGTGTTGGTTATGTCAATACTGGCTTATTAGTTAGTTAGTAATAGGGTTGTATATTAGACATATGCATGATGTAATGGTCAGATCATTTTATTGTTTTATTAAAGCTAACTGCTCTTCTGTTCATGCGCTCAACACAGTTCATGCCCTGGAGAAGTAGCCTGTGTTTAGTTATACTGACCCCATGTATATCGTCACTGTCCAATGAAAATAAAAAATTCACTTTTATGCATCATTTCAACACAGGAGCTGCTGTTTACTCTGCTTAAAAATATCATGGTGAATGGACTAACAGAAATTGCCTGAAATTGCTTAGAAAAAAGTCCCATAGACTTACATTAGAATTAAATGAGGTTGTTACCCTCTCCTGTAAAGTTGCTACTTTGGAACAATTGTTTTTTTTATCAACAGTGCCGATACGTATAGCAACAATAAAGCTGAACTGCATAGAAGCGACATTGGTCATTTTGCTGCCTAACACATTTAGCCTCTGCAGCGTTAGGTACGTAGTGGGGTGGTAGTCTAGCCTGGAGTACTCCCTTCTGGGATTTGAGCACACAACATTCTCTTAGCTGGAGGTCTTTGCTTACTATTGTAATACTGCTGATGATCATAGTCAGATATGATAGTTCATATATGAACTGATTTGACTGATTTGGTTCAAAGATTTTAATCACATCAGCAGTTGGAGAGAACAAAATGAAAGATGGGCTATATGATGTTGAATGCAATTAGGCTGATTTATTGTTCTGGCGAGAATTGCAGATATCACTAATATATGGATATGTGAAAAGAAGCTCAAATTTCTGAGGGTCTACATTTCAGAACATTTCTAATGGAATTGAATTTAAAATGATTTACCCACAAAGGAGCACATAACAGTGAACACAGCAGATACAGAGAAAGAGCGAGACACATAACCACACAGTGAAACATGCAGAGGCCAGTGTGTATATGCATAGGGACAGACTTTATATATTTTATCAATCGTTTTCATTGTTGCATCATAGTCATCAATAGTAACAGTGTTTTAGACAGACAGGATCAAACAACCAGCACAAAAACGAGTAACCAGATACAAACACACAGGAGGCAAACAGCATCTCAGACCACTCAGGTGAACTAGAGGAAGCATCTCCATCAGACACATACAGCTGAGACAGTGATGCTTCCTGACCAGCTCGGTCTGAGAGGACACTCAGCGACACTCTGACATAGGACATGGAGGACATTTAGGACAGGACACATCTTTACTTTTATGAGTGGTGACTGTCCTCGGGTGGGTGTAATCCTTCATGTAGGCATCTTTGACTGCACAACCAAACAATTGACTTTGGTCGTTGTATTTCTGTCCAGACACGATTAAAGAGCTGAGGACAATCAGTGTACTGTCCTTTTTCATGATGGTCATGCCGTTGCCTTCCATGAACTGACCGCCATTCTCCTGCCACATGATGTACACATCTCCGAGATTAGAGCTGCTGACCTCACAAACCAGGGACACCGTGTCAGAGTCACTGACAGACTTATCCGGCTTGTAAATGGTGACAGAGGGTGGTTTACCTACATGGGAAAAGATCATATGTAAATGGTGATACAGGATAGAAGATACACACGTTTCAGAAGAAGTGTTTAATATGGTGGAAGAAGATTTGACTCCAGCAGTAAAAGACTCACCTCCTTTTATAACACTGATTTTCTTAGAGGTTGTTTTTTTGCCATTTGAGGCGGAGCATATCACTTCATCACCTGAGAACCAGGCTGACTCTGTAATGGTCAGTGTGCTGGTTTTGGTAAATGATGGTCCCGTTTGTGTGACTACACCATCTGTTATTTTAGAGGTTTGGGTCTGGCCTCCAACTGTCCATGACACTGTTGCTTCTTTCACCTCCTTCTGATCATTCCCACTTATGACGCAATCGATTACTGCTGTGCTGTTTAAGAAGAGCTCCTTTGCTTGTGGGGGACTTATTATCACAGAGAAATGAGCTACAAAAAGAAGAAAAAACGTCACTAGAACTAAGTAGAACAGAGGATTAAACAGATTTATAGGTGAATTGACTGTACATAAATATATATCCATATTGATGTAGAGGATGAGACTGGGGCTGACGATGAGGATGAGGTTGGAGACCACTCTTCACCTATTTAATTTCCAAAAACCATTAAGTAATTCATGTTTCAGGAAATATTTCTGTGGAGATCAAATGCAAAATAATTCAAGAATCTACAGGTTTTCCTTTTGTTCATATTGTTCTGTTCCACTATAAGAGGACACCTCAATGATATGGAGGTCTGAAAGGAGGTGTAGCTGTTCAAGAACCTCCTCAGTGAGAAAAGGAGACACACATCAAACATAGAAGCTGTTGGAACAATGGACTGACCTCCCCAGAGTCCAGAACATCACTGAATGGGATCATGAAAAGCATAAAAAATGGAAGCTGTGATGAAGGTAGAGGGTGGCCAGGTAAAGAGTAAAAAGTGTAAAGGGTGTGATTATTAATTACTGTATTCAGTATGTCTTCTGCTTTTCAAAAGCACCAAAAAATGAAGGAAATTATGGCCATTTAAGATGGAAAATGTCTGACCACGATGACACCAGATTACCTGTAGAGGTCAGTTCATTAGTGAACCTTTTGCCCCCATGCGTGACTTCACAGGTGTATTTGGTGCCAGGGCTTGTCTGATTGGTCTCCAATACACTGACTGCTTTATTAAATCCAGAGGACTTTCCTTTGGTTATCCAGTCCTTTCCTTGGACCTCCTGGTCATCCTTTTTCCATTTGACATTGACGGCATCTGGGTGGAAGTCCTCAATGATACATGCAATGGATTGACCAATTTCTCCCAGATGGACAGTCGGGGGAGTGGGGACTATAACACAAAAGGAAAGGACGTCCAATTCAAAACACGCCCTTAAACATAATGGCATGGTCCAGGAGAATTTCCTCAGACATAGTGACCACTGTGTTATCCATATTATCTACAGCTCTACAAGGGGCATTGTATGCTCCAGATGTTTGCCCATCTGGATAATAAACAGTATTTAAATATCCATATGATGTGTAGTTTAGACGTAGAACTAGACCCTTGAGTAATACCATACATCTGCTACATTGCATTGAAATAACCAGAAACAAGTCATGAATGATGTCATATCCTGTCATGAACAAGAAATATTGTCTTCAGTAATACACCAGTATCATTTTACCCCTACTGGAAATTGTTATGAGAGATGATGAAATGTCCCATAGTGAGTTTACTTTGTGCTATAGCTATCTGTCATCACATCCAACATTATAGTGTTGGTTATGACGTATATCAGGTATGGTAACATCAGTCATGACATGTTTCTGACATGTGAATGTTATGTAGCAGGATGTTCTGTAGCAGCCTGATTAAGACGTTTGTGTTGAAACAACTAATCAAACCTACTTAGGCATGACTTATTACCAACATGTAAAATACACCCTCGATAGTCAAAGGGTTAGGGATGGCTTAAGTGAATGCTAATGAGTGGCTGCTAATGGTCTTCCTATTATCAGTCCTGTTTCTAGCTATACTGGCAACAAACAGGTCTGACTTAACAGTTCTTCTTCTGGATAGTTTCTCTAGTTTGATAAAGTGGCCTTCCACAGATAACTGAGATCTTACCCATCTCCTGTCCTGTCTCCTGTTACATAAATATTACAATTCAGGTCTTCCACCAAACTCTTGCAAAAAAAAAATTCCACTCACAGTTACTTTGCTATTAGCTGCTTTCCAGACTGAATAAAGACATTTTGCTGAATGTGCATTTCTCTTCTATTCTATCCCTTACAGCATAGCATCAAAATGATTCTAATTTTGAGACATACAGGGGGCCCAACAGATTAACTAGGGGGTCCTAGAACCCCCTTTATTTCTTACCTTTATTATGCAACTATATTCCTATGTACTACTATATACACAATTGTTGATTGTGTAACATTTATATAATTAGTTCACACCCAGGATTATGGAGGCTATGGAGGTCAAATAAACCATACATGTTAATAACTGATACATGACATTAATCAAAATAGAATATTTCCTTACCCTGAGCATAACTGATTAGCCACCCTAAAGTTAAAAGTATGAAGTTTGCACTGAAGCTACAAGGTAATTTAGATGACAAATAATGGGAGTCTAATTCACCCAAAGTTTGTTCCCACGTCAGCTACTAAAGAAGAAAACTAAGTATGTATATAATTAACTCTTTATTTCTTTATTTGTTTATATATATATATATATATATATATATATATATATATATATATATATATATATATATATATATATATATATATATATATATATATATATATTATTTACACTGTATGTGTCTATGTATGTGTGATGTCTTGTTGGACCACTGACCTTCAAAGGTTTTGCTCTGGTTCTTGTTGAGATGATTCACTTGGCATGTCAGTGTTGTTGTCTTCCCCTTTTCTGGCTTGATCCGCACGTGGCTCACTGCAGTGAACTTGTTGCTCTCCGGCTCCATAGCCGGGTACTGCACCATGTCACTCACTGCTCCGCCGCTGCCATCAGTCCACGAGAAGCTGATGGAGCTGGGAAAGAAACCACTCGCAACACAGCCGAGAGTGAGGAAGCCATCAGAGGAGGGGGCGCACTCAGATACCACCACAGGAGCGCTGGGAGGAGCCGTGGAGACTGAGAGAGAGAGAGAGAGAGAGAGAGAGAGAGAGAGAGAGAGAGAGAGAGAGAGAGAGAGAGAGAGAGAGAGAGAGAGAGAGAGAGAGAGAGAGAGAGAGAGAGAGCGAGAGAGAGAGAGAGAGAGAGAGAGAGAGAGGATAATTGCACTAATGAAGTAGAAGTTAATAAAGTACCACATGGGTTAAATCTTAGATCTTAATCCCCCCAGGGTTCAGGCTGAATGAAGTCCAGACCTACTCTAATAAATCATACATAAATATTACATCATTATTAAACACCATTAATCCATCAGTTACACACAGCCAAAGCCCGGCTACACTGGAGAGCACTGGATCCAGTCCGGCGGTTATTGTTATGATGGTGCTTTATTGAAGATTCCAGTTTTGGGACTGTTCAGTAAAAGTGCATGCAGGTGTTAGATTGTAAGCTGAGCACAACAGCAACAGCAACAACAACAACAACAACAACAACAACAACAACAATAATAATAATAACTATAATAATAATAATAATAATAATAATAATTGTTATTATTATTATTATTATTATTATTATTATTATTATTTAAAGGTAACAGTGTAAATTTAACTCCTGCTAAATTTACATGTTTTCTTGAAACAAAGTTGGCATCAGTGCCTCCTAATAAAGCTACATGTTACAGTTGGTGGAAATACTGTATTAATAACACATATAATACACACATACCCACTCTGTAAAAAGTACAACTTAAAAAAATGACCTTTTGCTGTTACAAGCAATTAAACAAGCCTTACTCAACTCAAATAGTGCCTTTGATTGAAAGAACTGGG
Source organism: Prochilodus magdalenae (assembly GCA_024036415.1). Lineage (NCBI taxonomy): Eukaryota > Metazoa > Chordata > Actinopteri > Characiformes > Prochilodontidae > Prochilodus > Prochilodus magdalenae. The sequence continues at coordinate 32,499 of JAMWET010004682.1, forward strand.
TAAGTAAAGCTAGTTTATTTGCTTGTAACAACATGAAGCCTTTTTTTAATTGGAAGAATTATTTCAGCATTTGAATTTTATAGAAGTTTAGAAGAAGTTGAAGAGGTTCTGTACAATGTCACGCTTCCGGGTATTCCCGGCTTTTTCCCCTTCTGGCTTTGTTTGTTATACATCTCTAGCTTTTGATCTTTGTTTCCGTTCCTCTGACCTTCCTCTCAGCTAGCCCTTCCAAGCTTGTTTCCGGTGCCTGACTTCTGCCTGCCCACCTACCCTGACACCCAACTCAAACAGCTATTTTTAATTGAAAGAATCGTTTGTACAAAAACTTTTTTTAGGTTGAATAAAACGAATTCATTTTCTTGTAACAAACTGAAACAGTTTTGTAGGTTGGACAGTACTACATTTCTATTTGTGCTACTTTTAGATTTCACTGCAGCAGTATAAACAGTAAACACAATCTGAATGTTTTCTAATGAGATGTTGCACTATAGCTGTTAATCCAGGCACTTTAAACAGGACATATTATTTCTCTCTTTTTTATGTCCTGCAATTAAAATGCACTATATAACAACATCACTGGCTGGGCATGTAAAGATCCGGGGCTCAGTCCAGTTCACTGTAGAACTGTTCTGGGAAATGGCCCTCCAGAACTGTGTTAATGAAGCTGTAAAGTGTTCAGTTTCTACTGTTTAGTTGTTACTGTGAGGACTGTACACATCAGCAGCAGCAGCAGTGTTGCTGGGTGTGCTTCTAAACCAGATCCTGAACTAAAGAGAATGAAGAGAAGAATGAAATCACTATTCAGAACAGAACATGATAAAAACGCCTCACAAACAGAAACCTCTCCTCCAGTAACGCCGAGTGCTCTGCACATTTCCTCTCTCAGTCCACCTCGGCCTATTCTCCCCTCTCCTCTCTGTAGTCCAGCTAACAGGGGAACACTTCATCTACAGCTGTACAGGGGCTAAAAGCTAAACAGCCACTCAGTAAAACTTTTCTGGTCTGAAATCAAACAAGACACTACATTATAAACATGAAGGAGCTGAACCCACCGCCTCCCATCCGGGGCATTGGGGGTCCTGATGAACGCTGTTAGAGGTCAGCAGGGCGACCCGAGCCCCACAGAATATGGGCTGGACGTTTGTGTTTGCTGGTACAGCGTCTGTCTCGGGCTGGGCCGGAGTTTAAACCAGTGGGTTTATGTACTGGGTAAAAACTCGTTTGGAGTCAGAAACAGAGAATAAGTGACCTGCTGCCTTCAACATGTTCATCTTACTGAACTTCAGAGAATGAATGAACCCAGAGTAGCACACAGTGACTCCTCTGTTCACGCTGAACATTCCAAACTGACCGTTTACTCACTTTTACTGGCTTTAAATGATCCTGCTGGATTTTACAGTAACTTTAGAAACGGGTACATTTTCTTCCTCAGTTACTCTGTCAACGCATGCACTCTCACATTCTCTTGAGAGAGAGAGAGAGAGAGAGAGAGAGAGAGAGAGAGAGAGAGAGAGAGAGAGAGAAGGAGAGGGAGAGGGAAAAAGAGAGAGGGAGAGAGAGGGAGAGAGAGAGAGATAGAGAGAGCGAGAGAGAGGGAGAGAGAGAGGGAAAAAGAGAGAGGGAGAGAGAGAGAGAGAGGGAGAGAGAGAGAGAGAGAGAGAGAGAGAGGGAGGGAGAGAGAGAGAGAGAGAGAGGGAGGGAAAGAGAGAGAGGGGGGGAGAGAGAGAGGGGGGGAGAGAGAGAGAGAGAGAGAGAGGGAGAGAGAGAGAGAGAGAGAGAGAGAGGGAGAGAGAGAGAGAGAGAGAGAGAGAGAGAGAGAGAGAGAGAGAGAGAGAGAGAGAGAGGGAGGGAGAGAGAGAGAGAGAGAGAGAGAGAGAGAGAGAGAGAGAGAGAGATTTTTTGCTCAGATTAATTATTGACTATGTTGAGATAACCAAGTTGGCTAGCTAGTTATAAAATGCTGCAAGCTAATGCTTACTAAGCCAAATCAACACGTCTTACTGCCCACCTTTTCAATATTGTCCTCATCCTCCGAGAGTATCCTCCTTTTTCATTTTGGTCTTCTTTTTGCTGCCTTGGGTTTTGTGGTCCTTGTCAGGAAAGTTCATTCTCACACAGATCATGCAAGAGCTGCCTGTCAGCGCCGGATTCTCACCACCACACTGAATCTGATATGCTAATCTCTAGAGACTGATGTCAGTATCTCATTTGAATTTCCCAGTCCACCTTAAACAGCAGCTACACTCTAGCAGCCATACTGGTGTCTGGAAGTGAGGGCGGATCCGCCTGATCCGTCCTGAAACAGATGACGAGCGACATAGTTATGTTCTCCATTAAATATAGATTTATATAGATTTATATATATATCTGCTACCCAGCTGATCATCTGCAGATCATGCATTCATTCATTGTCTCTGTTCACACAAGCATTACACATGTATACATGAAGCTCCTGGAAATATGATTGATGTTTTGATATGATTTGATATGATTTGATTGTTTTGACTTTGACACCTGCGTTTTGGTTTTTTGGATCTTTCAGTTGATCAGAATTTAGCGTCCTGCTTTTCAGGCTCACTTTCACTTCCTGTTTATGCTCACAGTAGCAGAACAAATCTGTTTATGAGGCTTCAAGAAACACCTCTGAACTCAACACCTGTTCTCTTGTCATTAAATATGTATTAAAATATGTATTTTACATATATATATATTAAATATGTATGAGTTTATTGATTAGTATAGTCCATTAAATGATAAAAGGTACTGTAAAAATGTGCTATGACTTCATTTTGTTTAATAAATAAACTGTGATTGTGCATTAATATGCATAGAAGTGTGTCCATTGTAAATGATGGATGATGCATTAACCTATTTACACTTAACCTATTTAAACAACAAATCTCTAACAAAGAGCACACATGCTTTTTCTATGTTATTGATTACAGAAAATTTTGTTTGTTTATATTTGTTTTCATTATTAGCCTATATACTTAATAACACCACATCTATAATCGTTATAAATAATTGTAAATACTGTTTGGAATATTAAAAATGTCCCTGTTAAATAACATTTTAGAAATCTTTCCAGAAATCATTCTTTTGTTGTATTAAAAGTCGTGTTATTTTCATTTAACTCATTTATCAGTCATCTGAAAGCTGGAAACATTTGACCTCCTACTGTAAAGTTACTACTTTGGAGATATAAGGTTTTGTTTTACCAGGAACTGAGCTATTAAACTGTATTTTATCAAATTGTAAAATTTAGACAAAACAAATTGCTGAATATATATATATATATATATATATATATATATATATATATATATATATATATATATATATATATATATATATATATATATATATATATATATATATATATATATATATATATATATATATATATATGTATATAGATTGTATTTAGAAATACTAATACTAACATTAGAAATGTTAATATTAAATTAAGCAATAAACTTGGTCACCCAATAATGCATGCAAATATATGTCAGGGTAAAGTTTTGAATGAAAGCCAAAGTTATTGTAATTGAAGGATGTTGTATTGCTTTACTAAATCAATGAAACAAATTATTGTATTCGTCATATGTTTTATTCTTAGCATAAAATTACAAAAGTAATCTTCACATCTACAAACGCATAAAACAGCAGAGCAGACAGATATTAGGAAATATGGAAGATGTCATTCAGTGAATTCCTCCATTTGCTTATCATTCTTCATCATTATTTTATCTGAAAGACACAAACAAGAAAGAGAGACATTACACACATGCAGTGGACTGTGATTAATTTCACTTCAGCTGTTTGGGGTTGGGATTGTGAATGCCAACGTGGTAAGTTATTATTATGACATAAAGTAATTTTTGTCACCGAAACAATACTTTCAGTATGATTTTGACATATTATGCAATTCATATGAGATTCTGAGTGAATAATTTCAGAAAAGAACGTATTATGTGGAGATACAGTACAGACATTATAAAGGACCACTAATATGAAAACACCTTCACAACACTACCAGTATCTTTACCTTGGAGAGGCTGAGGACAGTGCTGTAGACGAGAGAGAAGAGGAAGAGGAAGATGAAGGAGGAGGCGGTGGACCACAAGCTGTTGAACTCGTCCTCTTCCACAGTCTCCTGATTACATTGTACATAACTGCCAGGATCCTGCTGTGGAAGCTCACCTGAACGAAGCACATGCATGTATATTTGTTAAGGGTGCTTCATCCAATAATACCAATCATGGGGGAGAACTAGACACCATTAAACATGAACAGGTATTGTATAAGCACTGTAGCATGTGTATGTGTTGAGTTACTAAGTGTTGGTTATGCCAATACCAACTTATTAACTTAGTTAGTAATAGGGTTGTATATTAGACATATGCATGATGTAATGGTCAGATCATTTTATTATTTTATTAAAGCAAACTGCTCTCCTGTCCATGCGCTCAACACAGTTCATGCCCTGGAGAAGTAGACTGTGTTTAGATAGACTGACCCCATGTATATGGTCACTGTCCAATGAAAAAAAAAAAAAGCTTCTCTATTTTTGTTGATTTTTACTTTTATGCATTATTTGAACACAGGAGCTGCTGTTTACACTGTGTGAAAATATCATGGTGAGTGGTCCAAAAGAAATGGCCCAAAATTGCTTAGAAAAAAGTCTGGTCCCATAGACTTACATTAGAATGAAATGAGGTTTTTGCCCTCTCCTGTAAAGTTGCCACTTTGGAGAGCCTTGTTTTTTTATCAACAGTGCCGATACGTATAGTAACAATAAAGCTGAACTGCATATGAAATTGGTCATTTTGCTGCCTAACACATTTAGCCTACCCAGCTTTAGGTGCCTAGGGTGGTGGGAGTTTAGCCCAGAGTATTCTCTACTGGGATTTGAGCACACAACCTTTGGCTGGAGGTCTTTGCCTACTATTGTAATACTGCTGATGTGCATAGGCAGATATGAATTTATATGTATTAATTTCATTATGCTAGTTGGTTGAAAGATTTTTATCACACCAGCAATAGCACTGAACAAAATGAGGATTGTGAAACTCTACCAAATGAAAGATGGACTATATGATGTCAAATGCAATTAGGCTGATTTATTTCAGAACATTTCTAACTGAACTGAATCTAAAATGATTTAACAACACAGAAGCACATAACAGTGAACACAGAGCAGATACAGAGGAAGCACGAGACAGAGCACAACAACATTCATATACTGACACTTAGCAAGACAGTGAAACATGCAGAGTCCAGTGTGTATATGCATCAGGACAGATTTTATATATTTTATCAATCATTTTCATTGTTGCATTATAGCCATGTGAATAATAACAGGGTTTTGGAGACACTGGATTTAGAGCATGGCCCATGCAGCATCACACAACAAACACCCAGCACAAAAACAAGTAACTACAGATACAAACACAAAGGAGGCAAACAGCATCTCGGACCACTCAGGTGAACTAGAGGAAGCATCTCCATCAGACACATACAGCTGATACAGTGATGCCTCCTGATCAGCTCAGTCTGAGAGGATACTCAGCGACAATCTGACAGAGGACATGGAGGACAGAACACATCTTTACTTTTAGACGTTGTGATTTTTTCCGGGTGGGTGTCATTCTCCATGTTGGCATCTTTTACTGCACAAGTGAATGTTGCACTGTTGTACTGCTGTCCAGTCACGGTTAAAGTGCTGAGGACAATCAGTGTGCTCTCCTGTTTGATGGTGGTTGTGGAGTCGCTTTCCATGTACTGACCACCGTTCTCCTGCCACATGATGTACACATCCTGGAGATTAGAGCTGCTGACCTCACAAACCAGGGACACTCTCTCAGTTTCATTGACAGACTTATCCGGCTTGTAAATGGTGATAGAGGGTCGTGTGGCTACATGGGAAAAGATCATATGTAAATGGTGATACAGGATAGAAGATACACACGTTTCAGAAGAAGTGTTTAATATGGAGGAAGAAGATTTGACTCCAGCAGGAAAAGACTCACCTCCTATTTTAACCGTTGTTTTGTCAGAGGGGGATTTTTGGCCACTTGAGGCGAAGCATATCACCTCATCACCTTTGAACCAGACTGACTCTGGAATGGTCAGTGTGCTATTTTTGGTAAATGATGATCCTGTTTGTGTGACTCCACCATGTGTTACACCAGAGGTTTGGGTCCGGCCTCCAACTGTCCATGACACTGTTGCTACTTGCACCTCCATTTTAATATCACCACTTATGACGCACTCGATTACTGCCTTACTGTGTATAAAAAGCTCCTTTGCTTGTGGAGGACTGACTTTCACAGAGAACTCAGCTACATAGAAAGAGAAAAGACATCTTACTAAATCTAATTAGAACAGAGCACTACACAGAATTATAGGTCCAGTGACTGTACATTGATATCTGCACATATTGATGTAGAGTAGCATGCTAAACATGGAGACCAACAAACATTAAGTTATTCATGTTTCCTATGAAACAATCCAAGAATCCACATGTGTTCCTGTCCATCCTTCCACTATGAGAAGACACCTCAGCACCATCGAGGCCTAAAAGCATGTGTAGCTGTTCAAGAAGCTCCTCACTGAGAATAGGAGACACACACATCCAACAAAAAAGCTGCTGGTGTTCTCAGAACAATGGACTGACCACCCCAGAGTCCAGAACCTCAACACCACTGAATGTGTTTGGGGTTATTTGGATGGGGAGAAGAAGCAGAAAATGCTAAACCAGCTTCTAGGACTGAACTTTGGAGGCATGTGTGGAGAGTTCTTTGAGGAACTGAAAGTGAGTCTCCTGAAAGAATGGAAGCTGTAATAAAGGTAAAGAGTGGACACACTAAATAATGAAGAAGCAGATTTATCTGATGTAGCTTCTGTCTGGGCTTCTGTTACATACAGTTCTTTTTTCTGACACTGAAAATAAATAAGAGCAGTTTCAGCTGGAAATAAATAAGAACTCACTGGAAATGAACTCACTGATGGGTGATGGGCTTCTGAGTTTTGAACAGTCCTGTATGATCATATTTCTGTGTGTTTAAATGCTGTTATGACTATATAACCATGAAGACACTAGATTACCTTTAGATGACAGGTGTTCTGAGGTCGTTCTCCCTGCATGTGAAACTTCACAGGTGTATTTGGTGCCCGGGCTGGAAGATGTTAGATTTGCTTGAAGGACACTGACTGTTCTGTATAAACCCGACTCTTTCTCTGTGGTTTTCCAGTCCAGGCCTCGGACGTCACGGTCATTCTGCTTCCACTTGATAGTCAAGGCCTTTGGGTAGAAGTCCTCAATGATGCACGTTATGGATTGTCCAGATTCCACCATGCGGATTGTTGGTGCAGAGTTGTCTGTAAAATATGGAAAAATTGCTTCATTTATTTGCAGTAAAAATCAAAGAAATCAAAATAATAACCAGTAATTCCTACACTTGTAGTTCTTTGACATATTTACAGCTTATTTGACAGTA